>JAHLJT010002406.1:195378570-195461911 GCA_031308135.1 Acheta domesticus
CATAACTCCCTATAACAGCATGTTCAATTTACTGAAAATGTGTGATCCCAGTCAAAGGAATTCTTCAATAAGAATGTTCTTAGAAGATCTTGCTATGGAATGGAAAAGGCCAGAAATCTTTGGAAGCAGGATTTAAAACAGGTATCTTAATTTTCTAAATTCATTGACACATTTACACAAGGAAAACGAGGTTCAACATCTTAAATTTAGTAAAGTTTAATTAATACATTATTTAATTTTTTTAAGGTGTCACCTACAAACTGGAAAAATGCAGTGGAGTATTCTGAGAAAATACTGGTTGTATATAGAGAGAAGGATGGGGGTAGATTGTGAAAACAAATTAATTGTACATCTGATCAGGGGCAGTGTAGATGATTTCACAAAAAAACTTAACTGTAAAAAGACTTGTTTGTAATTATTGTGAAATAAATTTACTTGGTAAAAAAATTATAAATAGTTTTTTTAACTCTTCTTTCCTAATTTTTACTGTTGAATTGTTGAGATGAAATATATTATTGAGATTATGAAATGGTAACAAATGAAATTTATGAAATACTCTGATATCAAATTTTTAAAATTTTCCTTCCATTCATTCTATATTCTTATCAATCATTAACAATCTTTGAAAGAATGTAATTAATTAATTAATTTATTTATTTCTCTAAAGCTTTCTAATTATGTTTGTGTTTTGCAATGAAGTATAACATTAAACTTCACATATTTCAGCATTATGAGTTTCAGGAGAAAATGATCAAAATGATAATTATTTCAATGTTTCAAAACATTCAGTTGATTAAAATTAACATAATGAGAGAAGTTCCTGATGACAGATTTCTCGAATTGTGTATGTTTAAATGTAGCGCCAAAGTCTAGCTTCATGTACATTTTCGAAGTTGGCAGGGCCGAATGGCCGCCATATTGAAAATTCTAGGGACCAAAGCAAGCTGAAATCCCGTATACGTTAGTACACTTCCCTCGTGCTTTGATCTTCTTTTTTTTCTTATTATAATTCTCCTTGATCGGCAGTTGTTGCCTTACAAAGGTTTTTAATAATATTTACAATTAATTTTACATAATTTTTCGAGAGTCTTCCAAGGTGGGACCTCTTCTTAACTGATTGTTAATTTAACACTGAATATAAAAAAACAGTAAATGTACAAAACAATGAATATTTACAACAAAGAGTTTCTATTCTGTCTTAATGTGGGAAGAAATGGTCTGTAGTAAGAATTAGCTTTGATCTTCTAGAACATACACTTTGTAAACTGTCTCTACATTATCTTCCGGAGAGTTTTACTTTTTTTCGCTATCTTGGATACATCTTGATGCGAGATATTACTAGATAATGGTCTGAGTAGATGTCTTAACTTCTCAACTCAATTGTATCCATTACTTGTTTTGATTTTCTCTGGTTAGCAATTGTATAATCTATTAAGGATCTGAAGTTTCCATCGTATCAAGTAAACTTGCGAATTAGTTTCGTCCGGAAAAAGGTATTTGCTACTTTAAGTTGCTAAAAACTGCGAATTCTCGAAGTTTCATTCCATTCTTATTTATTGTTTCTTCTCCGAATGTTCCTATAGATCCATGGACTGCTTTGTTTCCCACTCTGGCATTCATATCACCCATAATGAGTACTTCGCATGTTTGATTATATTTGTCTATCGTTGTTTGTTTGTTGTTGTTTTTTTTGTTGTTTTTTTTCGTTGAGTAAAAACTGTCAGTTTTCTCTTCCAGTTCTTTCGATCGTCCTTCCACTGGGGCATAAGCTCGTATGATGACCAGATATCCGCGATCATGTCTTACTCTGTTACAATTCAATCGTTCACATATTCGTATTCTTTAATCTTTGGTTCCCACTTTTTATCTACAAATATTGCTACTCCTTTTCAAGCTCTTATATTTTCCTCTACAACACTTTTCTTGGTTTGTCATCATATTGTGATAGTTTCCGAGGCTTTTTCGGGTGCTGCAAGAATATTTAGATTTACATTGACGGGGTACTAACCCGACGCACAACCCCCAACCAGCAGGACCGAAGATTTTTATTCAGGGTTGTCTCTCCCTTAGGCTGACTGCTTCCACAATAGTTCAAGGAGATCAGCGTGCTCCTTTTCCGCTCTTTAGAGAAGTTTTAGTTCTCAAGGCGAGGGATCCAGCCTACCTCTGTCCTCTCATGCTGTAGGAAAAGTATGAGAAGGAAATATTTGGGATAGGTACTGGGAGCATCCAATCTACTCGATCCACCTTTTAGCTCTCAGAGATGTGGAAGGATAAGTGAGTGTGAAAATAAAGGAATTACTGTTTAGACTAAGGGAATAGTTGCCTCTTACTACAGAGGGAAGTTCCCATGGTGCTATTCTGTTAAAATTTCCGGACACCGTACGGGGATAAAATGACATTTTATGAACGATTTCTTGCAAACCAAAGAGGTCCTTTATGATACTGGTATACAAGAGAAAGAGGTTGTTGAGTTGAGAAAATTACTGTACAGTTTAAGATTTTGATTCATTTAAAAATTAGGTCTCATGCAAACTGACAAGAGGGATTCTGATGCTGACCTGCCGAATTGTAATAGAAGTTCTTTCTGTTTTATTTTTATTTTTTACTAGTTCATTAGCGACCACTATTGGATGTAACGTTATGGTATGAGGATGAAACTATATGGTAATGATAGGGGGTGAAAGGACGAACACATATAACCATACCCGAGGCGGGACTCCAACCCGCGACTTCCCAGTCGAAGATCACTACGGCAATACTGCTTTAGCGATCTCGGCGACGGGGCCGACTTTCTGTAATATTTGTGTCACTTTAAAAATAATGATAAATACAATACCTGGTTTTGAAATTTGGTTATTTTGAGCAACTACTCATGCGGAATATTTTGGTGATAGTGACAATGATTTCTTTAATTTTTTACAAAAAGCCTTTTTTAATTTTTTAAAATTCAATTATTTAAGGTCGCTCTTTATCAACGAGGTCATTGCCGACCCTTATCATTGAATAACAGTATTAAAAAATATGAATTACAGATTTAACATGTCAAAGTCATTTACACCAAGTCAAATTGCAAGGTGTATGCTTAATCTAGCTTATGTGCTATTGAAATATACAATTACAATATTGTGTAAAAACGGAGGAAAATTAGCACTATTATATAACTATTTAGTTATATATTAGGGAGAATTTAGTTATATAATAGTGCAGACTGAGGCACCACACTTTGGGCAGGATTCTGGAACCGACCAGTTGAATAAATGATAGAAATTAAGTTATTATATATAATAATATTTACACGTTATTTAAACAGAGATAAGCGAAAAGACAACAATATAGAAACAAGATCTTAAACCAACAACACGTCGATGTAGTACAACACACCACTATCAGGCACCTCTCGTTTTGACTGCAAAATACATGGCGGCACCTAGTTCTGCGAGCGTCCACCAAGGGCGCTGAATCTTAGCTCGTTGATGGAGTGCAACAAATCGACTTATCGATTAATAATCGTTGTACCAATCGATCGATTACTATCGAAAAATCGTGATTGCTCCTTTTAGCGCTGGAAGCGCAGGCGTGTTCGCGTATGGTGTAACTGTGCGTGAATGAAGTTGAATTTATGGGTGTGGAATTTATATGAAGTATGTTCGATTTCTTATTTATGGACTTGAAATGTTATAAAATAAAGAATTACCTCTAGAAGATGAAATAATTAAGTAACCAGTTTTTGAGCATGTTGTAACAGCTGTTGTCTGAACAACGTGCTTTCTCTGATGTACCAATTAAATCTACTTCAAATTAATGTGTGACTCCCGTCTCAGGGCTACTTGAGGTTCCATTATTCGTAAAAAACGATCGTTCAATTATGTGAATTCTTTAATTCTTGTAAGAAATAGATGTGAGACTCGTCAGTTTGTGGTTATGGGAATGAGGACATGGATCACATATGTTAAATGCCTTAAGTGAATAACTACTTTATACTCAGTCATTCAAAGACTGCCTTGTATTATATGTGCCTTGTGTTCTGCATGTTCCCTGTAGTACTAAGATATGATAGTACATTTAAGAATGACAGTTTCCAGTGTTTTGATTCCCTAATGTATTGTTTTAGAAATAAAAACCATGCCGCGAAGTAAAGCTACTGAAGAGACTGATAAGCTTACAAGAATAGCAATTGTGACTGCTGATAAATGTAAGCCCAAACGATGTCGCCAAGAATGCAAAAAATCATGTCCGGTCGTGCGAATGGGAAAATTATGTATTGAAGTGACTCCAAATGATAAGATTGCAGCGATATCAGAAGAACTATGTATTGGTTGTGGTATTTGTGTAAAGGTAAGTGTATTCATTAGATTTTCGTTGCATAGTTTAGGGTGGGCATCTGGGACATGTTTCATAGTAATTCAGTCTTTGGATCTTCCTGCAACTATCCTTTTAGTGTTTTCTAAAATACACTATCTTGTTAATTTTTCCCCTTCATTCTTGTGATATGTAATATATTTCCTGATTTTTGCTTGTTTTTTTTCAATTGTATTATTAATCTTTCAGTGTTAACATTATTGTTCTTCTAATTCTTTGCAAACACTTAATCTCACTGCTTTGTTTTCCAGTTATTTACTTAATATTGATAGCGAGCTGTCATATCCATGGAATGAAACTGGCTGTGCCATTGTGTTTTTAAATTTTATTACCTTAGCCTACCTTTTTTTATTATGTTATTATTTAATTATATTAATATGTTATTTTCTAATTCTGTCCTGGGTACATATCTTTTTTGTCATTTCTGTAGATGTTCCACATTCTTCCATTTGTGCAACAATACTAATAGAATGATCCGCTGACTTACTGAACAAAAACTAATAAATGAACCCAGTTAACCTTCCAAAAGTCATAGTGTTGTCAACCTTCCAAAAGTCATAAAGATTGTGGTTTGGCTTGGTATTTCTTTCTTAGTTAATATATTTTGCTATCTGTTCCTGTAATTCTGAAAGTTAGTTGCTGATAATTGTTTTTTAACACATGATGTACAACACAAGAGTTTTTCACATTCTTTTGTGAGGAATTCAGTTGCACCATACAAGTATTTTGATATCTCCTTCATTAGCATTACATTCTTACTTCTTACAGGACTTCCCAATGATCTACTTCCATCTCTGATGTTTCACCTTTCACTTCCAGACCCTCACTCTCAACTGTTTCCCTGACCTGGCATATCCTTCCATCCTGACATATTCTATCAATCTTCAACTGACTATCCCCATTTATTTTTCTCTTCATCAAAGCATTTTAATATAGTTGTGTTCATTATAGATTAGTGTATTGCAGTTTGACATTTGGTGTTATACTTGTTTATTTGTTTTGTTATAAATCTTTTTTCTATGCAAATATATAAAAAATGAAATGCACAAATGACTGAATATGACGTATGGGAAAGAGACATAATCTGCAAACGTTTTCTAGAGGTCCAGACTTCCTAGTCCTGTCTATTTTCTTTACTTGGTTAGCACAAAGGTTTTTGGCAATGTTTGATTAAAAGAAATATTTGCTCCCATAGAATAGTAATTGTTTGTGTTACCAAACAAGCTCAAGATATTTGTCTGCTGACTAAACAATTGAACTCCTCCTATAACTAGCACAAAAGGAACACAGATACTGAAGCTAAATTTACTGTTCATTGACTTTTTTCTTTATGGATTAAGGAAAATGGTAGAATATTCTGATCAAGAAAGGATTGTTGCAGAAGATCAATTCTACATTTGTTACAGACATATTTAGTCTTTTAAAATTGAGGTGCTTGGACACAAGACAATAATAAACCTCTCACCAAAAAAAACTGAAATTATATTCTTCTTTTCAGCTAGAGCTTAACAAATAATCAAACAGCAATGTAATGTATACAAAATAGCAACAAATGCAGTAACTTTTAATGAAATAAGTGCTTTTGATGTTGATCACCTAATATACAGATATCTTTGAATTTTAAATTGCGTCTCCTATAAAAGTCACTTAAAATGCATTCCATTATCTTGTCCCAAGCCCCTCAAACAGTGCAACACAAATGGTGACTAACTCGTGAGTATTGTTATGAAAATAGACATCATTTTTGTTTTTGATAATCCTTTCTATAGAAACAAGTGTGTTGTAGAAAAGATTGTTCATCACATTTACATTTCTGAATCAGTTTTAATTGTTTAATGCCATTTGGCAGTGTGTTGTAAAATAACCTGCTTATATTTTGTTTTGTTTTTTTTTTATTGTGAAATTTTGATTCTTGTATTGTAACTTTGTGTAATTGACTGCTAATGCACTTTACAGGAAGATCTTCAAATTAGGGCATGATGCAAGTTTGAATTTTTCAAAAATATGTATAGTTTATTATTAGTAATATAATAAAATAGTGGTATTATATTGTTTCTGTTATTTTAGAAATGCCCGTTTGAAGCCATCAATATAATAAATCTGCCTAGCAATTTGGAGAAAGATACAACTCACAGATACTCTCAGAATTCATTTAAGTTACATAGACTTCCAATTCCTAGACCTGGTGAAGTCTTGGGTCTTGTGGGTACAAATGGCATTGGGAAGTCCACAGCATTAAAAATTCTTGCTGGGAAACAAAAGCCCAACCTAGGCCGCTACTCTGTAAGTGAAGAATATACAAAACTTACCCTTAAAAAAAAAAAACTTATCACACAGGTGACACAAAATGAGATAACCTATTAAAAATATAAGAGATAAAGATGAAACTTGTTTTTCAGGATCCCCCAGATTGGACTGAAATATTGAGCCATTTTCGTGGTTCTGAATTACAAAATTACTTCACCAAAATTCTGGAAGATGACCTGAAGGCTCTTATTAAACCTCAATATGTAGATCAAATTCCAAAAGCTGTAAAGGGTACTGTCCAACAGCTTTTAGATAAGAAAGACGAACGTAGAAACCAGGATGAAATTTGTGATCTTCTAGGTAAATTATTTCTTTTTTTTATACCCCATTTTATTCAATTGGTTTTAACCCCTGTTTAGGCAAACAGTGCAAGACTCTTCCTTGTAATCTTGTATACACCAATGTTTCATCCTTTCGTTTTGATAAAGCTATTTCTTTTAATTTAAGTATTCATCACTAAAATCACTTTTGTTAAATACATAATATTTGCTCGTCAGAAGGTTTTTTCGATATAATTTTCATTCATGCATCTAAACTTGCAGATCTAATAAACCATACAAATGCAAAGCATCTCTTAACATGGTCAAAAATTCCAGACATTCAATCTATAACGTCCTATAAGTAAATAAACCAATAAATAGTGTTATTTCAACTATTGCATCAAATTCAATCACCAACCATTGTTTGTTGCTACAAAAGATCCTCCTAAAACAGTTTACATGAGCAAGGTATTGAAATAAATATTTTTAAAGCTGTTTATTGTCCAAAATAAGTGAAACATCTCATGCAGACTTTCAAAGAAGGAAACAAAATTGCAAAATAGCAGATACAAAAACATTTTAATTTGTGTTATATGACAGTAAAATGTGCCCACAGAAGGGGGAAATTTAAGTGTGTTTGAAATGGTTAAATATTTATTGCGAAATACAGAAGAATTTAGTGGGTTTGAGTTCTTGAGATTCCACTTCTTTAATGGATTCACAAAATGTGAAACATGTATATTAATTTTGTGTCCTATTTTTCCTAATTAATTGTAATGTGTTCCATTGTTTTTTGCTTTTTCTCCAATAGATCTTAAAAATATTAGAAATAGAAGTATTGAAGCATTATCTGGAGGAGAATTGCAGAGATTTGCTTGTGCTATGGTCTGTATCCAGGATGGGGATATTTTTATGTTTGATGAACCATCTAGTTATTTAGATGTGAAGCAACGGCTTAATGCTGCTTTGACCATTCGTTCTTTGATGCATCCTGACAAGTGAGTATTGTATCATCTATGCTCCATGACGTTGACCACTTTTCTGAAGAATTCAATAACATATTCCATACAAGCCTGCATGTATATCATTCTGATCAATAATTTTTAGTTTCTCTGAATGCTCTTTTAAAGAAATTTGGAATTAATTTAGTACTTATTATATTAAAATCAGTCTGACACTTCGGCCAATTCCATTTAACAACAAAACTGAAACATAAATTGGTGTGTTCTGTTTGTAATTAGATTTTGGGGATACTCATGGAGCATATTAATTCATACGACAAATAAATTCTTACATCTACATTCTTTGAAAGACATGCATGGAGTTGGCAATGTTACACCACTACCTCAAAGATGTTTACTATCTGTTTCTTGAGTTCTTTCCTTTTCAAGTTCATTAGTGTACTGCATTCCATTCACAGTGTATATTTTGTTTCACTTTTTCTGCAGTTTTCGATTATTGTAATATGATAAACTAAAAAAAAGGTTTATTACAATTATGTTATTTACCTTAATTTTGTACACTTCAACCAAACCAAAAAATAGATAATTCCTTTATATGAACATGAAATAATCTTCTATTTAAATGGCATTATTTTGTAAGTTTCATTGGCTAGTTATTATTGTGAGAATATCTTCAGCATAGTTACTCATTAGAAAATTACATTTTATACTGATGTTGCATCAAACACTATGAAAATGTCTTGTTAGCACAGAGTCTAATAAATTAATAAGATCATTGGTGTTTCATTATAAACATTTTGGGATGTGTTTTATTTTTCAGATTTATTATTGTTGTGGAGCATGACCTGTCAGTATTGGACTATTTATCAGATTTTATTTGTTGTCTTTATGGTGTACCAGGTGCTTATGGTGTTGTAACTATGCCATTCTCTGTTCGAGAAGGTATGATTATATTTTCTCATTTATCAAAAAATGTTTTGAATAGAATTCATATTTAGAATGTTTTTTATGGTAGTTATTGTTCTGATTAAGTGTCTAAAAAATCTTAAACTATTTTTAATTTTGTAGGCATTAATATCTTCTTGGACGGCTTTGTCCCTACTGAAAATCTGCGTTTCCGAGATGAATCTCTTATATTTAAGGTGGCAGAGTCTGCCACAGAAGAGGAAGTGAAACGTATGAATCACTATGAATACCCAAAAATGAGCAAATCTATGGGCAGTTTCCATTTAACTGTAAGAAATGGTCAGTTTTCTGATTCTGAAATATTGGTTCTTCTTGGTGAAAATGGAACTGGAAAAAACCACTTTTATTAGAATGCTTGCTGGCAAATTAGAGCCAGATGAAGGCTTTTGTGAGTATATATATTGGTGTATATCCTTCTGCTAGTTTTTTATCTTCTATATTTTCATGGATTAATATTAGAAAGAAAATAGTGACTGTTTGTTAGATTGATTGGTCGTTAGTTAGCAGTAAAATGAACTTCTGATAATATAAAAGAAGAGTATTGTTGTAATAGATATGACATAAATGTTTTTTCAAAAAGGTCATTGTTCAAATGATGAGATTCAAGCTGCCAAGGCATATTCTCTTTTTGGCATTTGCATGACGTTAACACATAAAACTCATGGGCTTAACTTTGGGATGAAGTGAGAGAGCTGACAAATATTCTTTCGATGATAGTTTGTTGTTGTTATTGTTATTATTATTATTATTATTAAGTTTAATATTGTTCCTGCATATTTTGGAAGAAAGTGAGCACACTTGCAGTCAAGTACATACTCATGCACATACACTTGCCCCACATGCACATATATCCCCCACACACATTTCTCACATGTGCATACCTCACTAATACTCAGATCTCACTAGCACACTCATCCCACCCCCACAAGCACCAATACACACCATGCATGCACACATCCATCCCACATGTGCACTCCCCCCCCTCCCAATCATTCACATATCCCTCTTGTGCATACACCCATCTCATTCACACATCCATCTCATACATACACATCCTTCTCATCTCACACATCCCATATGTGCTTTTGCACCCACATTCCACTTGTCTTACACTGCCCACTCTTGCACACATCCCGCTTGTCCACAAATCCTACTCATGCTCACATATCCTCCTTGAGCAAACCAACCCCTTTCACCTACACATATCCGCCGTGAGCACACAAACCACTTACATCCCCACATGTCTCATATGAGCACATTACACACATCCCATGCACACTTACCAAACTTGAACTCTTCCCATATTGACACATACCCAACTTGAACACTCATACATACCCAAACTCTCCTTATATGCACACCCTTGCAAATCACATGCACACTTACCACACATTCATGCACACACACACCACATGGATGTTACAGGGGATATGACAATATTTCTTCGCATTTGTTTCAGCAACTATACCTCAATTAAACATTAGTTACAAGCCTCAAAAAATTAGTCCCAAATCTCAAGGCATAGTCCGTCAGCTGCTTCATGAGAAGATCAGAGATGCTTATGTACATCCTCAGGTGAGTCTCTCTCATTTCTGATTATTTTTATTTTTGCTACTGTAAGGGAATTGGGATATCATTTAGCTTGACTTTTCTGAAATATTTAAGTAAACAATTTGACAGCTATGTTCAAAATGTCAAGTGCTGTTTTGGAAAGAAGAAAATTGAGAAGGATAGTTGAATATCTGTACATCTTTATTTTGCACAATATTAGACACATTGGACTTTATATATGAGGTCTGTTAGAAAATTTCCAACGGGGGGGGGGGGGGGCTGGCTGAAGAATTTGTGTCAAGTGTGCTTGCATGAACCAAACTTGAACCTTAGTGGACATATGTGAATTTGTCCCTGCATTTGAGGGACATGGTATGTGATGCTGTCATCACTTTTTCATTGCTATTGAAGCAATAGTAACTTCCTGTCGAAGTCTCACAGGACATCCTGGACTCCTGAAACAGTAACCCTGACTTCGTGGAGTTTGTTCTTGAAGTTGGGGTCACAGTGTGACCCCCCCCCCCCCAACTTCAAGGTCGGATACTTCTAACAGACCTCGTTTGTCATTCCAACTATGTGTGTTTTAATGTTAACCCAATAGGCGTAAAATTTTAACAAGAAATTAAACGTATTTGGATCGTATGTAATTTTTATTAATTTTCTAGTTCTCAAATGAGGAGGCATATCATGTGCAAAAAATGAAACAAAGTGGGGTAGTATATTGTTTGAAATTTTGCAAATCAGTGGGGGGTGGGGTCAACGAATTTATGAAGCTCCGTGTCCACAGCAACCTGATTATTCATTATAAAAATCATGGAAGGTTGGGAGTAAAATGATACAGTTTTATTGAATTTTAATGCATAAGTGTATTTATTGTTCACAAACAACAATTACTGATAAAAGAGAAAGTTAACACTTTCACATGGTACCTAAGTTTGTTTATTTTCATGATTTAAAGCTCCTTATTAACTCATAAATGTGGAATGCCATTGCAAAGTATTAAATTCCTGACTCAATTACAGCATGAATTACAAAAGGTCAATTTTACTGATGCAAATATCTTTTCAAAAAATTTGAAAATTTACGTAATCTCAAAAAATATCTAGGGGAAAAAATGAAAAAACATGTGTTTCATATTTTTACTTCTGCTCTTCCTAAAAAAAAAATTTAAGTATGGGACAACGTTGACCAATTTTCTTTAAATTTGTGCCATTTGATGTGGAATAACTCTTATTTACATGAATTGTCAGAATTTAACCACCGTATATGATCAGTTTGTTACAGATGTTATGAAACCTCTGAAAATGGATGACATAATGGATCAAGAAGTACAGAATTTATCTGGAGGAGAACTTCAACGTGTAGCTTTGGCTTTGTGTTTAGGAAAGCCTGCTGATGTTTATTTGATTGATGAGCCATCTGCCTATTTGGACTCTGAACAGCGTTTAGTAGCAGCAAAAGTTATAAAAAGGTTTGCTGTATTTTAAATTTGTCAGTCTACGGGGAAATGTAAAGATTTTTTTCCCCTCCACCTTTTATGCCTGAAAAGATGAAAAAGAATAACACAAAGTTTCAACATTTTCTATATGAGGGTAAGGTGAAAAGTTTTCAGCCTGACAATGAAAGACTGCGACTTTCAGTTAAAAAAATATTTTATTTTTCTTCATAATCTCCCTTGACTTCAACACACTTGGTCCAGCGTTTCTCCAACATCGGTATTCCTTCCGGAAGTAAGAGTCTGGAAGATTGTGAAAATATTCTTGTGTAGCCCTTTCAACTTCTTCACTGAATGCGAAGCTCTTCCCAGAAAGTAATTTCTTCAAGTTTGGGAATAGATGGAAGTCTGATGGTGCCAAATCAGGAGAATATGTGAGTTGTCTGTGCTAATCGTACCCCAAGTCCTGCAGTTTTTCCATCGCGATGCATCCTTGGGCACAGGTGCATTGCCCTGGTGAAAGATTATTTTCGTCAAGCCAGGCCTCTTCTCGCGGATTTTGGCATCCAGCTTGCCAAGAAGATTGGAGTAATATTTGCCTATAATTGTTCTTCCTTTTGCTAGGTAAATCAATTAACAGGATCCCTTTCGCATCCCAAAACACACTGGCCGTTACCTTTCCAGCACATGCAATCATCTTCACTTTCTTTGGCACTGCACCACCGGCTTCCACTCACTGCCGAGACTGCTGTTTCATTTCTGGCGTGTAGTGGTAGGCCTGTGTCTCAGCCGTTGTGACAAATTGGTCGGATCCCTATTGAATCGGTCCAAAGATTGCTGCGAAAGTCGTTCTTGCATTTGCTTTTGATCAGCATTCAGCAAATATGGCACCCATCTTCAGCAGGGTTTTCGCATCCCTAATTATTTGTGCAAGTTGTTTTGCACCCTTTCTTCCAATATTACACACACTCGGCTATCTCACTCACCTTCACTTGCCTGTCATCCAACACAATATCATGGACTTTTCCAGTTGTATCAGATGTGGTTGCAGTTTTTGACCTTCCTTCACGTGGGTCATCTTCAAGGATGTGTCACCACATTTAAGTTGCGCCCACTTTTTAACAGTTGACATGGAAGGAGCAGAGTCCCCTTAAACTTTTGTGAACTTCGAATGAGTTTCCTTAGGGGTTAATCCATTGAAAACTAAGAATTTGATTACTGCCTGATATTCAAATTTATTCTTTTCACAAATGACACACAAGACGTCTACTGCAAAAATTCCTGTAAACAAAATACTTGATAGAAAAAGTTGAAACTTGTCATACGAACAAATAACAAGTATACCCAGGCAGGAAAAAAAAATGTTTGCTGACTGGAGTGCTATCTCTGGGTCAGGCCGAGAAATTTTCATCTCGCCTCTATGTGTAAGAATTGTGGGTTTTAGTCTAATGTGAGGCTTTTAGATTTAAAAATTGAAGTTTAAGAACTATTTAAAAGTGAATATCTTGAATTGTTTTATGTATTGTGACACATTTTAATTTGTTACAGATTTATTTTACATGCTAAGAAGACTGGATTCGTTGTAGAGCACGACTTTATTATGGCTACTTACTTAGCTGACCGTGTCATTGTATTCGAAGGTTCACCATCTGTTGATACAACAGCTCATACACCACAAAATCTTTTGGCTGGCATGAATCGATTTTTGGAACTCTTGGGAATAACTTTCAGACGTGATCCAAATAATTTCCGACCTAGGATAAATAAAAATAATTCAGTAAAGGTATGTTCATCATGCATGTTTTTATTATTTAAACTATAATTTTCTTATCGAGCCAAGGAGTTCAATGGTAGGGCACTGGCTTTCTGACCTGAAGGAATTGGGTTTCAATCCCAGCATAGGCTGGGATTTTTATCTTGTGCATTGCATTCTGGCTCAGCCTCCTTGCCAAGTGAGTACTAGGATCTTTCCTGGGGGTAAAGGCGTCCGGAGCATTGTGCTCGCCACACAACCTCCTCCTTGTGCCGACAGCGACTAGTAGGTGGAGCCCTACCTTCACCTCCCCTGTGGGCCACATTGGCCGGTGTGCAATTCCACGGGGGCACCTTTACCTTTTTATTATTTTCTTATTGAAATTAAGTTTTCTCTCGATAAGCTTGTTAGTTTTCCTCCTGTCAAAAAGTTCCAAGTTTTATGGAGTGAAAATTAACATGCACTGGTGCATAAAAAACATGCATACCAGTGCATAACATGCACTGGTGCAAAAATACTGAAAATTGAGGGTATAAATTTGAAGATTCTAAATATTGTATGAAAGAATATTTCAAATGAATATGTTATAATTATTGTTGTTACATTCCAGGACACAGAACAAAAACGTGCTGGACAATATTTCTTCCTTGAAGATTAAAACCTTGGAATTTTATGGTATTTGGTATTGAAATACAATCATGTAAAAGTGTTATATAAATAACACAAGGACATCAATAAATTGTGAGACCTTTAAATTTTGGTTATTGGAACTGACACCCATCATTTTTAGAATTACTTGCCTGTTTATAAAAAGGAATTAACTCACTTCATCTATTCATAAGAAGGATTTAAACAAGTTAAAATGTAATTGTAAATACATGGAACATTTATAAAAGAATGACAAAGATTTTTTAAGAAATATTGTGTTAAATATATTTTTTGTTACATTCCTATACATTTAATTTATTTATGCCAATTGAACAAATTTATGTTTAAAATGTTCATGTATTTTTGGTTGATGTGTGTGAGGAGAATTAATAATTTCATGAACCTGCATAAAGTAGGCACTTTTTAAGGTCATAAATAAACTTTCATAGATGGAAATGCCTTTTTCTGTCCATAAGTAACATACTGAAAAACGTTGGTTCTGAAAAAACTCAAATCTTACAATGTTTGATATCTTACTGGCAAACTGTACCACCTTGATTCCTTCAGTCATTATTTATAATTTTCAATGTGCAGAGAAAATGAAAGAAAACTATGTAGCTTCCAGCCATCAGTGAGGATCCCAAGGTAATCAGGAATGCTGGAAAAATCCAAAAACAACTAAAGAGTTTTGATTTTGACAGAAAAAAGAAAATATGTGATACTGTTATTACACCTTAACTCAATACTGCACATATTGACTGAATTCTCATAGACAGTGCATCATTGCTTATCACACAGATGGCTTCATGTGACAGCAAGGTTCCAAGGAATATACTGTCCACCAATAAAAATTTGCTATTCTCATGAGTTGCATAATGGAACAGCAACTTTTTTGATATTCTTGATATATAAAGAACTGTTGTATCCCTAAACACTACATCATGTTCATGCAGTATTCATGAAGACTGTGTCTGTTAAAGTATTTAATGTATTGCAGTGGTGTAAGAAAGTATTTTATTTGTTCTTGAGCAGTCTGTGTGTGCTACAGTTTGAAAAACCACTTTGTTTTGTTGCTGCAGTCACTAGTACATTTGAAGGCTTTTATTAAGAGCATTTGTATTCATAATTCTGAATGAATTCATTTAATTTATGAGCTGCTGTGCAAGATCCATACTTACAAGATAAATTCAAGAAATTATCATTTCATTTGTTTTCCTGAAATAGTTAATACTCATAGAAGCCAACAGGTCAATTGGTTTGTTTTGAAGGAGAGAGTGGTTGTTTTGTATTTGTTTTTTCTATATTTTGCTGATATGACATCTGACTATGTCATTGAATTTGGACCATTGAACATTAAAAACTTAAAATCTTGTAACAAATTTCTTCTGGTTGCTGATATTTTGTATAGTACCCTATTGTCTATCTTCTTTCTTCATGAAATTCCTGCAAACCCTTTGGCTCTGAAATTTTTCAATATTGTGACAATGTGCTCGGTTATTTTTTACGTGCATCACACTTGTGCTCATCGGTTAACTTCTTCCTTAGTTTCTAGTGTATACAGGCTTCAGATCTTTTCTGGATTATTGCAAATTTTATTCTTGTGCATAAATAGCAGTGAATCTTGTGTAGTTAGGTTTGTTTCTTAAAGCTACTTTTTATTTTGAGCTTTTTGATTTCTGTTAATTTTTACAGTTGCCCTCTGACCCTAGAGACTCGCTCAAAACTCTACCCAGTTTTCACAAAGTGCTATTTTGTTTTTATTTGTTGGTAGATTTGTTATTCCTGTCAATGTCAATTTTCGTGTCTCATTTTTATACAGTTCTAAGATAAGAGTCGTGCATACTACTGTAATTTACACTTACATACTACATAGTGGATTATTTTCAGCTGTTTAGGGCCTCAAATTTTACGGGGTATTTTGATATACTCATGTACGAGGAAGCTATGGGAAATTCCCATGAACCAAGGAAAAGATACGCTTAGTGCCCGAATTGCCGAAAGTACCAACATGGATGAATACTATGTTAATCCACGACACCAATGTTTGCTGGTGTGTTTCGCCGGCGTAAGGTGGCTCTACAAATTAGGCAATCGCCGAGCAGCGAGCTACTGCTCGCCCGATTCCGACCAGCTGATGTGTTCGGCGAATGTTCGCTCCCTTTGATGTGTCCAAAAGACCGACACGCGGTGGATAGGGCGAGCACCGAATGTTCGTCATTCGGCAAATAGCAAGCGACCCATTCACACTACTCGGGATTCGGCGATCGAATGCTCGCTGTTCGGCGACTTACCTAGGTCGGATTCAGGCGCTGTTTGAAGGAGAATTCTAGCGATCTACTGCTCCGATCGGTAGTTTTCCACAGTTTCTCCGATCAATACCAGGCGAATGCCGGAGCAGTACCCTAACAAACGGACCGCGCGCGATCTTTCTCTTCCTTGCCCTATCCTCACCCCTTAGTTACATGCACTTCTCTACCACACAAACAGGAGACCAGTCGGAAGCTTAGAGCTTGTCCGACTGGGGCGTCGCGACGCCTCGCTGATGGGAGATACTGGTTGAGGAAAATCCCGCTAGTCGACAACAGGTCGGCGCCGAATCTCGCCATCTAGCGAGGAAAACCATCGCCACATCCTGAGGAAAAACGTGCCACTAACGGGACTAATGACCTTAGCAGATGTCGCGCCTGGAAACAAAAGTTGTTATTCATATAGACGAATGTTGTTGCCGTGTCAATGCGTCAATTATTCAACTTCAATATCTGGAACCCCAGAAAAACTATTGACAAGGTGTTCCACATTCTCAACTCCTAGCAAAGTAGTGTAGAAGTCTCGAGCATCCCCTGAAATTAAATCCATGATATATTTTATGTCCAAACGTCTTGGGTTTGAAAATTGGTTTTCTAGTGACCCACAACGGAGACAAATTATTGTCAACCAGATTTGAAGATGTCCGACCACTTTTTCCTTTTTTTGATGTTAATAGCAGAGAACTCCTCTGCAAATGATTTCCTGATGAAAAGCATTATTTCGAAAGTCTGCAACAAGGAGATTTTCTCGTTATTTGTATATACTTTTCTGTTCGTTTTCATTTGTTCGAAATCGCTTGTTTCACTAAACTTCAGGGGCATTTCTCTTTCTACACATCTTCATGATTGCTATGTAGTCTTCGGGCAAATAAATTCTTGCTTGATGCTTCGATGCTGATTTGATGTAAAAAAAATCAACATCGTTATCACCAAACGGTACACCTCTTTCTTCCCTGCATAAATAAATCTTAGCTACTCTCTTCCGTGCCCTGTTGAACCACGCTTTACGTACGAGACGCTTGGAATAACCCAATTTTGCAAAAACATTTATTTATTTATTTGTCAAAAAAACAGTAAAAACTGTATATGACGTGTGGGGAAAGAAATTTACCTGTGCACATTTTCTTGAGAGCCAGAAATTTTATTAAAAAAAAAACAACGAAAAAATGAATTTAGAAAATAATTATTTTAGAAAAATAAGATATTTGAAAAATGTTTTTTCCCGAGTTATAGAAAATCAATTTCAACTGTAAATGAACTACAAGCAAAAGGAGTGCTCAACAAAACGTGCGCACAGTGAAGCTACATTTACGTCCAGAAGCAAAACAAGGGGCCATCTCAGCATTTGCCCAATGGATCAGGGAAACTGGACAAAAACCTGATCGAGATGGGGGTCATTGACCCGGAAGCTGAAGTACATTACTTGTTACAGGCGTATTAAATATTTTTTTAAATGTATACAATGCAAACATAAACTAATTCATTATATATCTTTGTTTTGTTACATTAAACATTATTTTTCTTTTTCACGATCAGTATAGTCTCTAATTGTATAGAAACAGTTTTGCAGCAGAAAAGATTTTACTTTTAACTTAAATTTGTGTACCGACTTTAATTGTTTTATGTCATCTGGCAATGCGTTGTAAAGTAACGTACATGTATTGTATGTTGATTTCTTGTACTGAGCTGTTGATACTGACACTTGATGCACGTGATTTCTACGGCGTGTGTTGTAATTATAAATATCAATATTGCATGAAAATATGTTCCCTCCGTTAAGTAGGTCATTTTTGACAAATATTACAGATTCGTAAATAAATAGACAAGACAATGGTAAGATTCCCAGCTCAATGAAAAGAGGCTTGCAGGAATCACGTGGATCACAAAACACGTTCTCATAAACAACTATTTGCTCCCAGAATGATTTCCATTACTGACGTCACAAAGAAGAATTACTGTTTTGCTGAAAGAAACCACTCCACCTGGATTCTTTCTGCAGAAAGAGAAATGTGGCATATTCATTGTTTGCGTCTCTGTTTGTGAATGGCATAAGCATGCTGTGGGTGGATGGTTGGATCATTTCTGCAGAACATGCAGAGGCGTATCTAGGTATTCAGGCGCCCCTGGCAAGCATAGAATTTGCGCCCCTGTCAGGAAACTTCCAATTACGGTACTTGTTATTAGTTTTAGCGGGTATATTCTAAATAGCGCCCCTTATGAGTGGCGCCCATGGCACGTGCCATGACTGCCATACCGTAGATACGCCTCTGAGAACATGTGATAGAACGGCATTAACTCATTTTTTACAAATTTGAGGATTCGCTCCTTTTTGTAGTATGAGGGCCAATTATGTTTTCAGTCGAGGTCACGTTTACACGCGAAGGGGTGTTCAGCAGTCACAACCACCTCTTTCTGGTTGAGGCACACGCACATGCCACACATGCGCAGTTTTCAGGAGATATTTTCTGTTATCGATTGGGCAGCTGTTGTCGGGATTGTTTTAGACCTTTCTCATCGCACTGTCTAAACGGTGATGCCCACGTGCGGTTTTTCAACAAACGTTAAACGTTAAATGTGCTCTTGGGAGTGACAACGCTTAGGTGACTAACACGATGTACATGGTCCTTACGCACGCACTGAGTGTAATTTTCATAATGAGCACTGTTTTGACGGAAGGAAAAGAAGGGCATGATCAACCATGGCTATCCCATGCTCAGGTGAGACACTGACAGTTCTTTGTAGAGGTAAAGGTGAGATCTGTGTGGAGGTCATGTCGAGTAATTGTGCTAAGGATTAAATGAATTCCTACTATTTTTATTTTAACTTCAAATATACAAGCATTTCGTATACCACCTTCTCCCCCACGCCCATTCTTTCCTCCATTCCCGCTTATTCCGCCACGCCCACACTCTACATTACACCCGACCTTTCCGCCACGACCGTTCTTCCTCCATTTCCGCTCCGCTTCGCCCGCCGTTTCCTCCACTCCAGCCCATTCCACGTCCTTTCATCCACGCCCACCATTTCTGCCCTGCGAACCCTTTCCGACATGCCCATTATTTCCTCCATTCGCGCCTATTCCGCCGCGCCCACCCTTTCCATTACACCCGTCTTTTCCGCGTCGCCCTCCCTTTTCATTCTGCCCATCCTTCGTGCCACGATCACTCTTTTCGACACGCCCATTCATCCCTCAACACTGGCCTATTCCGCCACGGCTATCCTTTTTTATAAGCCCGCGCTTTCCATTAAGCCCACCCTTTCCGCCACGCCCATTCTTTCCTCTATTCCGCCACGACTGCCCTATCCACTACGCCTATCCTTTTCGCCACGCCCGTCCTCTCCATTACTCCTGTTCTTTGCTCCACGCCCACCCTTTCCGCCACGCCCATTCTTTCCTCCATTTCCGCCTAAGCTGCCACGGTTACCCCATTCAACGCCCGTTCTTTTCGCCACGCCCGCCATTTCAATTGTGCTCGCCCTTTCCGCCACACCCTCCCTTACCGACAAGCCCGTTCTTTCCTCCACACCCACCCTTTCCATCACGCACGACCTGTCTGCCACGCCCATTCTTTCCTATTCTTCCACGGTTACCCTATTCACTACGCCCGTCCTTTTCGCCACTCCCGTCCTTTCCGCCACGCCCCCCCTTACCGACACGCCCATTCTTTCCTCCATTTCCACCACACCCGCCCTTTGCATTACGCACGTCCTGTCGGCCATGCCCATTCTTTCCTATTTCCCACTATTCTGCCCCGGTTACCCCATTCAACGCCCATTCTTTCCTCCATTTCCGCCACACCCACCCTTTCCATTACGCTCGTCCTTTCCGCCACGCCCATTCTTTCCTCTATTCCCGCCTTTTCTGCCACGCCTACCCCAAACACCGATAGTAAACGTAAGAAGAACCAAACAATGTTCAGAGGACGTGGCAGCAATTGGCAATAATAGCAAATAACCCAAAATTTTACTTGATGCCTAAAATCGCTTCACGGTACCCTAACCGCGGTCCCCTGTTAGGGAACATATTACTGATAACCAAGGGCATTTTGATATGCAAAAAGCCTTTTATTTAATATTGTAGAAGTTAAATGGTGCTCTACTCATCACTAGAATATTTTTTTTTATGTGGAAGAATTTTTCGACCCGTCATTTTTCATAGATTACCCCTAGACCATTATAACGTGAATTCAATAAGAAATAATTATTATGATTATAAACAACCACAATAAGGACGTTCACATTGCAGCTGATTTTTTTAATTCACCTAACTTTACACAAACATTAGCGCACTCGGAACGGCTTGGGTGGCTCAGGGCATCAATTGACGTCACTGCGGCGCCTCTGAGCGAGAGGTCCCGACGGCAGGATTTTCCATATTAGCTAGGTCGAATTCAAAAGGAGAATTCTAGCGGCCGGCTGCTCTGAACGGTAGTTTTCCGCGGTTCCTCTGATCAGTGCCAGGCGAAAGCAGGAGCAGTTCCCTAACAAACGGGCCATGGTTCGCGCGAGACCTTTCCTTTCTCTTCCTTGTATCCGCATCCCCCACTTTTATACAGACTTTATGCACTACTCTGCTACACATGCCGGGAGACGAGTCGAGAGCTTACAGCTTGTCCCGGCTGGAGGGAGACACCTTGTTTTGAAAAAAACCAGAAGCCTTCGAGGTGGTCTTGTCATCTAACGGGGAAGATCACCTCCAGCGACGATACATGCACTACACTTACGGGACTAATGATCCTAGCGTTTGACGCACCGGGAGTCGCTAATCAATCGATCTAACACATTCGGCTACGGTTGTAGTGTAGCGTCATTCCACGTTCAGTGCACACGAGAAGGAAATTGGGTAGAGCTCATCTCATCCGCTTGATAACTTCAGGAAAGCGGAGAGCGGCGGGAGAAAGAAAGCGACCTTCGCAATGATGAGAGATTGAGGCTTTTCCAGTTTGCAGGCGCATTACCATCTCCGTCATCTTTCTAGCGTCTAACGGAGGAGGGCAATGTAGATTCCAGCGATAATTTATTTTTGTGCCGCCTCAGTTTTAATTTTTATTTTATTTATTAATGTAACATGTTAAAATGAAATATCCGAAACGTCTGGTGTGAGTCTATCTGAAGGTCTGAAACCAGTCAATATGATTTAGGGGCCTCTCGCGATAAATGGGGTGTACCTCGGCAGATCTTGTGAAAGGTAGGGTAAGCCAATAAGGGGTCTTATCGAGAAGAAGAATAACCTCGACGAACTGTCTGAGCGACGTCTGGATGGCTAAGAACCGACCTTCGTCACGGTGTGGGAGCAATGGGAACACGAGGGAAAATATCCGCTGGGAAGGTTCGCGATGGCCTAGATCGACGAGGAGAAAGGATCCTGTCTCAATCAGACAGGCACAAGCGGATTCTGTAGAATTTAAAACCAACAGACTGGCTGAGTAAGCTCATGGTAACAACTGTTGCCACTACAGCGACTCTGACTCGGATGTGTTAGGGTTCGAGTGCCGACCTTGACGGAATGATTGATTAGTGATTCCGGGCGCGACATTTGCTAAGGCCATTAGTCCCACAAGTGTAGTGCCTGTTATTTTATCGCGGCGGGACACCGCCCCAGCCGGGACAAGCTCTAAGCTCCAGACTGATCTCCGGCATGAGTGGTAGTGTACAGCAAGCGAGTATATGTGTGTGTGTAAGGAAGAGCAAGGAAAGATCGCGCGTGGTCTGTGACCCGTTTGTTAGGGTACTGCTCCGGCATTCGCCTGGTGTTGATCGGAGGAACCACGGAAAACTACCGATCAGTGCAGCCGGCCGCTAGAAATCTTCTCCGGAAGGTCGCTGAATCCGACGTATGTGGCTAGGGTCGAAAATTCCGTCTCCGTCGGGACTCAAACCTAGGACTTCCCTGTTAGAGGCACTGCGGTGACGTCAGACGATGCTCTGAGCCACCTCTCCCGGTGCGCTAACGGATTTTCGATAGTAGCTGTAACTCAGATTCAGATGCTCTCTTCGTTATTGTTCTATTTTCCGGTCTCTCTCCAGTCAATACCAGGCGTGTGCCAGGGCATAACCTTAAGAAATGGACCACGGACCTTGCACAATATTTCTTTTCTCGTCGTTGGCCCCTCCTCTCCTCTTACACTTACACTCGCACCTACATGCACACAACACAACACTACACTCTCTGCCTCATGTCGGGAGAGCGGTCGGACGCTTAGAGGTTGTCCCGGCGAGGGCAGAGCCCCGCCGGCAGATGGGAACCCCCCGCCCCGCGAACGGACTTGTAGGTCGTGGCCGGATCTCGCGTTCTAGAAGGTGAGGTACACCGCCACCTCCCCTGACATAATGTGCACTACACGTACGGTACGAATGCCAGTAGATGTCCCCGGAAACGCAAAGTATCAATTAAAAGTATAGCAGAACCCAAATGATAAAACATTTCTGTACCATACATTGAATTAAAGGATAATAAATTAACACCATATTACCGTGTTTTAGATTATTTTTCGTTGTTTTAAAACTCTGGGTTCCTCTGGCTTTACGGTGCAGCTAGCAGAACTTGCATAAAATTTTACTTCCTTGCCAACGGAAGAGAACAACTGGATTGTTATAAGATTGTATATATAATGTATTACATATATGTGTATATATATACACACATATATATGTGTGTGTGTGTGTGTGTAATAATTAATTAAAGGCCAAAACACTGCCTATTTCTGAATTCTAGGCTCTTTTCGGTCCACGGTTACATAACTTATTCCGTATCTCATATTTAATCGCATTGTCTTACACCGTAAGCATTTTTGCCCTAAGATACGCTTAAAGAACAAGTCAGCAAAAAAGGCTTGCCTCAGCAATGTCCAACCTCGTAGCCTCGGCCACGCTGCCGGGACTGTTTTCCTTACGCTACGCTAGGTGGTGCTGGTGGCCACGACGAGAAGCTGTGAGCCGCCCTGAACGCCTCTGTGGCCAAAGCAGCGGAGCGGCAAGGCATTGAACGCCGCCCCCCCCCAAGGAGGGGGAGAGGCGTGACGTAACGGCAGGGAAGGTACGCCCAGAATATTTTAATGGTAATTATTATGGGTGTGCCCAGATAATTTTACTGGTAATTATTACGGGTGTGCCGTTGGTTAGCGGCCTCGCTTTCTACGGCGCCACCCCGGGTTCGATTCCCGGTCGGGGCAAAAATTAACTTTGCGCTTTCCTTGCAATGTCCCAGTCACTGTGCTGTGTGATGACGAGAAAGCTCTGTTCTCAGTTTCAGAAGAGCAGAGATACGAGGTAGGAATGGCTACGTGCTAACCACACGTAGTACCCCTTAACCTGTGGCCGCAATGCCGGAACGCCGCTGGTAGGCTCGCAAAGAGTTGCGCTAGAATTGAATTGAACTGAATTGCCTTATTTTACGTGGCGAGACTCAGGCTATGAGGCCTGCTCTTCCGTCTAACCTCCACCAACTAGCGGAGAAAGAAGGTATTCCTTGGGCGACGAAACAGGCGATTTTGAATTTAGCTCAGAGGCGTCATTTAGACTTGATCTTTTACGTGCAGTAAATCTACTAACATGGGACAGCCGGCTTTACTTCCCCTCCGAAGGCGTAAGAAGGATTTTTTCGCCCATGGCTTTGATCGGGTTTGAACCCGCAAACGTGGGTATATCAGTTCGATACGCTAACCGCTACACCACTGCCGCCACTTGTGCTAGAGTACGTACACACAATTATTGAGGGTACGCCTGCCTTCCCTGTGCAAGCGAGGAGGACCACTGGTGCCGACACGCCGGAGAGGAGCGGTTGGATGATCCGCGAAGCCACTGTTAACCGCAAGAATTTTCATCTCGGATGTGGTCAGGAAATTTAAGGATGTGGTACATTTTTAGGTCTTGGACTTTAACCCACAAGGTATGCAATTCCATTCTTGAAAAAAGACCGTTCAAATTATGCTTAATAATTCTTTCTTTAATCCGTCTTTTTGTATAAACTCGTAACACTACGTTCCATTCCTAACCACTCCATTGCGTACAAACGGCAGGATTGGGATTATGTATGTCGTGACACGATAATTGACGTCTCTTTTCAGTATTTCAGCTTTTCAAATAGTCTGCTACTTTACACAATTCAATAAAAAATACACTTTAGAATTCTTTCCTTTCTCAAAGCAGCAAAGCTACCGTGGTTTGGGAAATTTGTGGTTGAGGAAAACAAATATGACGATAAATTGTGTTTGTTATCTCTAGTTTTTACGATATACTAATTTCAAGTAGAAATACTAAAAATAAACTTCGGTATTCTTTATTTTCTAAAAATAGCCAAAGTATGCTAATTTTGCAAAAATAATTAATGTGATATTAGTTATTTCTGTAGTAGATCTAACTGGTTTTATAACTTCACTATCCTCAAATAAAAGGACTGATTCACGAGAACGTCTACTCTTTGCTCGTCGCTTTTACTCCTTTTCTGTGTCTTCTCTTGTCACTGTCCAAAAGTAGTCTGCAGGCAAAACAGTGTTCCTTTTTCCCTTACACCTTCGTTCGATTTGCGAAATGTCCTGATGGAATCGTTCTCCATGTTTGTAACTTGCAGCACCGCAGTTGTTGCGGGAGAAGTCGAGGTAAGAATGTAGGAAATGGGGTTCATTCCCCAATGGACGGGGTTTGAGGAAGCATTACGCTACGTTACATAGGAGTAGGGAGGTCATAGTTTAGTGTTACGCAATGCTCATATTTATTTTTAAAATCTTTCAACATTTGCTGAAATAATTTCTTTTCTCCAGTCTTACACTAAAACATATTAACAAATTAAAAATATAATAAGTTAAAGAAGTTATATTATAGAACTTATTACAATAAATGAAAATATTTTTCATCAATGATATAGTGATTTAATATTTGAGATTACGAAGAAAATTTTCAAAACTGATCTATAGTATATTCTAGAATCCAATTAAGTTGGCGCGGAAGACTATGTATAGGGACTGCAATCCAGCAAAATTGGAATCCCGCAATCCAGTGTAGTTTTAGGCCCTGGGGGATTCCACCCACAACAGCGTAAATTCATTCAAATTTGCCATCTTTAATTTCCGAGCATCTGTCATAAAATTTACGAAAGCATCTGACGAAAAAAATTGCATAGCATCTGACATAAAATTAATGAAAGAAGAATGGTATAAAATCAATTGACAGCTTGCAGCCCTTTAAATTGGGCGTTGAAGTATTATGCAGAAGAGAGTCTATCCTAAAATCGGCAGATAAAACATTTCGATTTATTTTAGAGAAGCTGGAGAAGCTAGACACAATTTTAAGCAATGAACTATCCGAGACGCTGCGTACAAAAGTGAAAGAAAGACGCAGTGAAATTACAGCTATGTTGATTTATTTGCAGAATCCAAAAAAATATGACCATGAGTTTAAAACGTCCAATTCTATATTTTTAATGCCGAAAAAGGATAAGTTACGGCAAAAAATGAAAAAAATGTAATGTCGAGTTATTAAAGAAGACGCTCAAAATGGAGAATTTGTAGTTGTAGATGACGTGAATACAGATAATAGCCAACAGTCTCTGTAAGTGGAAAACTATTTGACTTTACAAAAAGAATTAGAAATACAGCTGAAGCAAAACAATGAAGATTACACTAAACAGACAGAAACTAGAAAAGAGAAAGACTTTGAAAATATATTATTCGGAATAAGATAAGAAACGGCAGCATTTGAAAATTATGGACTTGAAGGGAAGTATTTGACTTTGTTGCACGATTGTTTATTAAGTATCAAACCAACAAGTGTGAAGACAGAAACTGCCTTTTCGGCCGCTGGCTGCATATGTAGTTTCATAATTAGTAGTCTGGGAGATATCCCTATTCATGCTATTTGTTTTTTAAGATTATATTTTCAAAAAGAGAAGTGACTTTTTATTTGGTATGTCCAAATTTGTTACATTACTTAATTGATTGATTAATTAGTAAGAAAAATTAAAAGACTATTAGTAAAGTTAAATTACATTCAGATGATACTTGTTGTGAATAAAGAAGGCTGATCTCATAATAACAATTTTAAATAAATATTAGAAATAATATTTTTGAGTTAACTAGATTACAAAAACTACAAGGTACTACCAAATACTTATATTTGTTATTATTTTGAACTTTTTATTTATAAATAAGTAGACAAGTAGCCGAACCGTAAAATTATTAGTCAATTAAATACAATAAGGCGTTGTTGACTTTTGCAATTTTTAATAAATATTTGATTACCACCGTGAAGTAGTAGTAGTAGTAAAGCGAGTATTCTACAGCTCTCGCCGTTTCTCACTGCCTAATCTCCATTTCTTTCGATCTTCCCAAGCATCATCTTCTAAATCTCTCGCCGCCATCATTGATCTTATGTCTTCCTCCCACTTCCTTCTTGGTCTTCCTCTATATCTTCTTTCTTCAGGATGGTATTCCCACATCATCTTCGGTAGTCGCTCACTGTCCAGCGTTCTTAAATGTCCATGCCATAGCAAAGCCTTTGTTTCTATCAGTTCTAAGGTTGATTTTCCAGGTTTCATTATTTCTATTATTCTTTGATTTTTCATTCTTTCCTTTCTCGTAACACCGCCTCCAGTATTCCAACCACCGTGGAAACTAGTTTGTTTTTTTTAATTCCATAAAAAAACTTTAACCTATGCGGGATCTCGCTGGATTGAAGTCAATCCAGCAAAAATCCCGCGGAAGTGAAAACAGTGCTGGATCGCAAACCCTAACTACGCGTTATCGATGACGGCGTATACACGGCGTGTCAGAAATATTCTCGCCTAGAAGTCCTTCCATTCAAAAATTGTCCCCAATTTTATTGTTATGTGCAGTCCGCACCACCAATTAATTCTCACGTTAATTATAATAAATTTTAATACATAAAACAAATACAATTAATACAACTCGTTTCTGCATTATAATTGAAGTTTATAGAAATAGATTTGAGACGTTGTTTGTCGTATGTGTTTATTTTGGCATAAAGCTTGTGTTTATTTTACCGATTCTGAGGCGACTGAGGGCGTCGGTTGAGACAAGACAGCGAAGGTCGAGGGCATTGCACGCTATTGTAAAGAAAGCTCACAATGGAGAGGGGAAGAGCGCGTTTATTTTTCTAAGGGATGACCATTTGGGGAAAAAAGGCCCGGCCGCGGCGGCCTTTCCCGGCGGCCAACCCGGCAAGGCCGGCCTTATGACTGGCGGAAAAGAGGCGGGCGGAGGGGTTAATGTGCCTGGGAAGAGGCCAGCTTCAGGAGGGGTGAGAGAGAAGGAATTTCTTCATTCATAATAGTGTGCTGGGGATTGTTTAATAAATTGTTGATACGTATGGCTTCTAATTTAAGTATGTGAGTATATCTGTTTTCAATTTCCAAAAAAACCATTCTCTAGAATGATGTTTACTGAATGACAGACTTTTTCACATGTACAGAAAACCGACACACACCGACACAGTCATTCATAACACATCACAACATCCACCCCGTCATAAGCACGCAGCGTTCCATAGTATGGTTCACATGTTACTCTTTTTTCCTCTCTCCCCCAGAACATCAGAAAAAAAGTCCATAACATAAAACAAATAGGTACCAGTAATGGTTACAATAGTTCTTTAATTGACAATCGTTTCAAAAAGCAAATTATCTCTCTCAACACAAAAAACTTAACTTCTCTCACTCCCACACACACACAACACACACGCACACCAGATAAACTATCCCCTTCCTTGGAACTGAACTTTGCCAAAAAAAATCAATTTGACATACTCGTCACATTCAGCACACTAACCAATCTTCCTAACACGCTTTCCCACAACAAAGCTCTATCACATGAGGTATACTCCATTTCCTGTGGCAGTTGCAATGCGCAATTTATTGGCCAGACCTAAAGATCCTTTAAACAAACAATCAAACAACACGTACAAGCTCACCCACTCAAAACAATAGTCACACTTTGCCAACCATCTCTTAGAAAAAGAACACTCATTTAATGCAGACAGTGA
Source organism: Acheta domesticus (assembly GCA_031308135.1). Classification (NCBI taxonomy): domain Eukaryota; kingdom Metazoa; phylum Arthropoda; class Insecta; order Orthoptera; family Gryllidae; genus Acheta; species Acheta domesticus. The sequence continues at coordinate 195,407,115 of JAHLJT010002406.1, forward strand.
CGTCAACGTTTTGGAAATTGAAAACAGATACTCTCACTGACTTAACCTTCCAGCGAGCGCGTGTAAAATGTTCACACCAGCAGGCGCATGTCGTAAATTTTACGACATTCAATGACTCTTGAAAAAATCAAAGCAATTGTAGAACAATGGAATTTTATGTAGCATTATAATATCTAAGAATGTTATTTACTACCAAAAACATATCCGTTGATAAACGTTCGCCTACTTAGTATCAAAAAGATCTTTTTCCGATCCAGTATCGTTCTGATGCTCGTCTGTATTTTCAACATTCGTTTACTGTCACTGTCACTATCCATTTCATGATCTTCCTCCGATCAGACAGCTCTTGAACAATATTCTGATTTTCGTTCACATGAATTCTTCATCTGGACATTTTACAGAAAATTTCGACTAGGCCAAATTGTTATACAATATTTTAGCACAACAGCCGGCGCGCAGCGTAAAGTTTACGTCACTGTGCACTTATTCCGAATAGAGCGTTGCAAAAACTGAAAATAGCGTGCAAACTAAACAGTGGCTGCAGGAATGCATCACTAAAGATCCCTGCAAGGAATACCAAGAACACAAAAGTCTTTGACAACAATGAGTTGACAGCAAAACAAAAAAATCTATTGTAAAATTTACGACAGCGCGCCCGCTGGAAAGTTAAATTAGAAGCCATACATAGCAATGATTTATTAAACAACCCCCAGCACACTACTTTGAATGAACAAATTCCTCCTCTCTCACCCCTCCTGAAGCTTGGCCGGCCGTGTCTTCCCGCAATGGCCATTTCTAGTGTTACGCGTTCTCCCCTTCTCCATTGTAAGCTTTCTTTACAATAGCGTGCAATGCCCTCGACCTTCTCTGCCTTGTCTCAACGAGGCCCCAGCCACCTCAGAATCGGTATATCAGTTTGCTCAACTAAATTTATTTATTTACTTATTTATTGTCTAGACTATTTTTACTTTCTCGCACTTAAGAAGGAACTTCTTAAGAAGAGATAGTTATGTAATGCTGGCCGAAAAAAACGGCAAATTTTTGGCAGAAAAACTCGCATTACAGGGCCCTGGTATCGAAAAAGTAGATAAATCCAGTTACTAAATTTAGAAAAAACCCTCTGACACGTGGTGAAGACACAATCCATATTTTATGGGCCCTTGATACCGAAAAATCGATTGAATGCAATACGTCAGTCGTCTATCTTATCCGTCCGTCCGTCTGTGAACAACGCTAGCGACAAAACCGTTCAGCCGATTTTCTCTAAAGTTGATATTCCCTGATCGATCTGGCTGATATCGTGGACCCTTGAATTTGAAACGAATATTTTAATTTTGTGGGTACTTAACATGAAGTCCCTCGAACGTTTTCAAAAATTTCAAAAAAATGGTGTCAAAAATTAAATTTTGTTGTTGAATTGTCAGATGGACTATAAGAGATTGGCGCAGGTCTCATGTTGGTTGAAAACACTGATTTTTCGAAAACTGCAAAAACTGTGATTTTTTTCGGCGTGTTCTTATAACTACAATTATGAAGATACATTTTTTCTTATTAAAATGTGTTAATCAAAAATGTATCTTCAAATGAGGTCATGTTGAGTTTTACGAAAATGTGAGTACTTTTTTAATAATTTGGCGATAAAAAATAGTCGATCGCTCCCGATTTACTGCGCATCCTGAACGAAGAATTAATAGTAAGCAGTTAGAGGCTACGTAAGTTCGAATTTCTATATTATTTCTTATTTCTTTGTTCGTTTCTTCATCGAGCTTTTGTTGTAATGTTTTAAAATTAATATTTTATAAATTATTTAAAACCTAGTTTAAATTGCGTCGTTTAATTGAGTTAAATGTGAAAAAGAGTAGATGATTTGGCTTTACTTAATAATATGTGGGAATAAAAAGTAATGCATGTAAATACCGAGTAATTTTGATGAATATAAAAATATTATATTAAGAATATTATATATATTTTTAAGTATAATATTATAAATATTATATTAAGAAAAAATATTATATTTTTTCTAATTTCATTTTGTTTCTACCGGTATCAACAGTGCTAATTAGCAAAGTATCCCATACGAATCAGCGGTCATTGTTGCTTGTAACCCATTGTTGTAACGCCGCACTGATAACAGAAGGCCATAATGACTATTGCATTTTCTTTCGCATTAATATAAACTAATAGTTTTATTTACGGCTAAAATACGCATTGTTCATCGTTGGTATTCGCGTAATTCTGGGTGATTGACGTACATTTGCGTACTTTTCATACAATTTTGCTTGAAAATACGGAGGAGAAAATACGTGCTGTTTTAGCACCACTAGTTTATTTAACTTCATATTAGAATAGTACGTTTGTCTTTTCATCAACTCTTAATTCAAAATTATATTTCCATTTTCACCTTTTATATTCCAATATGTGTATTTTGCTTAAATTCTAATTTTATTCATAACAATATTCTGTTATAGATTATATTTTATTTGTAATTTATGTATTACGTATTATTTATGTATTACGTATTATGTATTACGTATTATGTAATTTATGTATTACGTATTTCGTATTATTTTTTGTAGCATTGAAGATGACCGCAATGCGACCGAAAAAGCTTTATGCCAAAATAGACACATGACCAAACAACGTCTCAAATCTATTTCTATGATGCAAATGTAGACACCACACCATTTCCTACCAATTGATATTTAGGCTCTTGTCGAAAGCGTTACGTAATTATTAGACGGGGGTCCAAGCATGCGTAACAGCAGGGAGAGGGGATATTCAAAATACTCCACATTTGCGATACGAAATTTATGAAAGGCCCCTTGTATCAAACCAATCAAAATCCCGGAAAGATTTTCACTGTTGACCAGATGATGATAATTATTATTATTGTTCCTCTACTATCACAACTAAAGATATTATGAGTCGGCTGAAAATAAAATCTCCTCCAGGTTGCAGCCAACTACCTAAGGAGCAGATCTAGGGACTGTGGTTGCCTCTACAATGTTTTCCACAAAATGAGGGTTGTTCCAAATTAAGCAATTTCTTGCACTTCCCAGTCTTTTGAACGATCTGGGAGTTTAGCTAAGTTCTTATACAAATTTTGTATAATGGTGGAACGCTGGAACAAATCCCTGAGCTCCGATGACTATCGGTACGATCTGTGCTTTTACGCCCTACATTCGTCTGATCTCGATATCCAAACTCTTGTATTTAAGACGTTTCTCTGCCTCCTTGGTAACGACGTATTGATCGCAAGGTACAGTTGTTGTTGTTATTATTATTATTATTATTATTATTATTATTATTATCTTATTACATTTCAAATATGTAAATAAAGCGTCACTGCGTATGGTCTTACATGAATAGACTTTGAAGAACTGTCAATGATACATGGTTTTGACATGTCTTTGCGTTCACATTTGTAAGTGTGCTTTATTTTTTATTTATATATTTTTTTCTTTTCCTCTTCAAATAGTATGGTTCACCTCACTCCATGGAAAGTGGTTTCATAAACTTTTCTGTGGGCGTGGTAGTTAAAAAATTGGGCTGGGGGTACCACACCCCAAAGTGAAACCATGCACGAAGCACTTCTGAGCGCGGCATTGATCTTGACTAATGGTGGCTTGGAGCCACGCGACTTGGTTCACGGCATACCTGCTTAACGATTTCTACGACTCGGCCACAACTTGGTTGTTTTCTTTTTCAAGAGTGTAGTTCAAAGCAGAATAAATGCTTCTAACTGTTAAAGTGTTAATATTCATTTAGTCACGGCTCACAAACATATCATTACCATAGAGAAATCTTCAAATATACAGTTCTCCTATAGAACTTATATATTCTTATTCATTGGTTATTTTCTTTTTCAAGATTGTAGTTCAAAGCAGAATAAATACTTCTAACTGTTCAAGTGTTAATATTCATTTAGTCACGGCTCACAAACATATCATTACCATAGAGAAATCTTCAAATATACAGTTCTCCTATAGAACTTATATATTTCTTATTCATTGGTTATTTTCTTTTTCAAGATTGTAGTTCAAAGCAGAATAAATACTTCTAACTGTTCAAGTGTTAATATTCATTTAGTCACGGCTCCCAAACATATCATTACCATAGAGAAATCTTCAAATATACAGTTCTCCTATAGAACTTATATATTTCTTATTCATTGGTTATTTTCTTTTTCAAGATTGTAGTTCAAAGCAGAATAAATACTTCTAACTGTTCAAGTGTTAATATTCATTTAGCCACTGCTCCCAAACATATCATTACCATAGAGAAATCTTCAAATATACAGTTCTCCTATAGAACTTATATATTTCTTATTCATTGGTTATTTTCTTTTTCAAGAGTGTAGTTCAAAGCACAATAAATACTTCTAACTGTTCAAGTGTTAATATTCATTTAGTCACGGCTCCCAAACATATCATTACCATAGAGAAATCTTCAAATATACAGTTCTCCTATAGAACTTATATATTTCTTATTCATTGGTTATTTTCTTTTTCAAGAATGTAGTTCAAAGCACAATAAATACTTCTAACTGTTCAAGTGTTAATATTCATTTAGTCACGGCTCCCAAACATATCATTACCATAGAGAAATCTTCAAATATACAGTTCTCCTATAGAACTTATATATTTCTTATTCATTGGTTATTTTCTTTTTCAAGATTGTAGTTCAAAGCAGAATAAATACTTCTAACTGTTCAAGTGTTAATATTCATTTAGCCACTGCTCCCAAACATATCATTACCATAGAGAAATCTTCAAATATACAGTTCTCCTATAGAACTTATATATTTCTTATTCATTGGTTATTTTCTTTTTCAAGAGTGTAGTTCAAAGCACAATAAATACTTCTAACTGTTCAAGTGTTAATATTCATTTAGCCACTGCTCCCAAACATATCATTACCATAGAGAAATCTTCAAATATACAGTTCTCCTATAGAACTTATATATTTCTTATTCATTGGTTATTTTCTTTTTCAAGATTGTAGTTCAAAGCAGAATAAATACTTCTAACTGTTCAAGTGTTAATATTCATTTAGCCACTGCTCCCAAACATATCATTACCATAGAGAAATCTTCAAATATACAGTTCTCCTATAGAACTTATATATTTCTTATTCATTGGTTATTTTCTTTTTCAAGAATGTAGTTCAAAGCACAATAAATACTTCTAACTGTTCAAGTGTTAATATTCATTTAGTCACGGCTCCCAAACATATCATTACCATAGAGAAATCTTCAAATATACAGTTCTCCTATAGAACTTATATATTTCTTATTCATTGGTTATTTTCTTTTTCAAGATTGTAGTTCAAAGCAGAATAAATACTTCTAACTGTTCAAGTGTTAATATTCATTTAGCCACTGCTCCCAAACATATCATTACCATAGAGAAATCTTCAAATATACAGTTCTCCTATAGAGCTCGTTGGATCTAAATGTACGTTCTCGCCTGAGATATGCCATAATATTCTGGGGACTCACGTTTAGGACCCAGACTTTTGGATTACAAGTAGGTAGGGATACCCAACAAAGACACGTCATAATGACATCTCGTGTACTTTGTATTGCGCATGCGAGAAAAGTAGGCGAGCAACAGCAGGAGATAATGGACAACATCTCATCTGAGGGGGAAGAGGATAAGAAAAAGACAGAATAATCTTTAACTTCAAATACGATTAAAGAGATGTACAAAATTTACGAAACAGTGCAAAATTTTATAGAAAACACGATCCGAATAAGGTTGTAGCAGTGCAAGCAATGGATATTTTCAGTGATAATGTAATATCACGTATCAGTGACGTCCTGAAAAGGCGACTGTAGCAAAAATCTTTGGGTAGATGTTTAGTTAATGAGGCACGAGACGTTTTCAGTTAATGAATAGGTGCCGTTATACAGCAATTACTCCTTTTCATCTAAACGCGATCGTCTCTCCGATGAAACGTACAACTTGGTATTTTTTATTGAATAAGGCCCAAAGCGTTTTGTATTAATTATTCAATATGAATCAATAGTTGTAAACGAATCATCTGCATTTCAGTTGATTCTTATGGGTAGATTCATTTCGACACACGAATGTTTTGGATTATGAGGACGTTTGTAGAACGGATTACGCTCGCAATCCAAGTTTCTACTGTATAAGTATTATCATTTAACAAAACAGTATATAATTTGCTAGTTATATTACCTTATTATTGTTGTTATTATCATTATTATTATAATTATTATTGGTTTTAGTGTTCTATGTTACTGAGAGACTGTGTATAATTATGTTTTTGTAATTAGCCACCGGGTTATAACCAATTGCAGTTTAAATAAATCTGTCTAAACAGTTTGAGACGGCCTCTGCCACGTTGTAATACCACTAGCTTTCTTTCGTATTTTGAATGTCCCTTCTTGTCGAAGTCTGCAGCGCCTGAAACGATTCGTTCCCCAGCGTGTTCGGTTGGCGTGTCGCTCGCGTCGCGTGGCCGGAGCCGGAGCGAGGGTGGGGTATTTTCACCCATCATGCACCAGCCGCCCTCTCCCCTGACGCGTGTTTCCGTGCGGGTGGCGGACGGAGGCAGGGAAACGAAGAAACAAGATCCCTCGGAAATTCCTTGAACAACCATATTGGGAAAAAATACTTTGGTATTTTAATATTTCGACAAAATGCTTTGTATTTAAATTATATTTAAATCCGTACTCAAAATACATTAGATTATAATTTGCTAAATGCATACGTATTAAAAATACTTGAAATACTCATAACAGTAAATACAATATATAGTAATTGTTAATAATAATAAATTAATAATTGGCAGTCACACAAGTTTATGAACAATAAATAACTATAATTTATAAGCATTCATAATGGAATTAACCCAAAAAATACACGTATTTTATGTATTTAAATATATTGAAATGAACGAGAAAGAAATATTAAGGTTAATTAATATTTTTCTGGTTATTTATTTAATTTATTTGATCTACTCATATATTCGCAATTATTTGCTGTCAACACTGATATTTATGTTCTCTCTGTATATAGTTTCAGTTGCCCTGCTCTGCTCATGTCTCTTATGATTAATGTTTTTTATTATTAATTTAATTTTTATATTTTTGATTGATATAATAATTTTTATTATTGATTAACAACTTTTTAATATTTGATTATTTATGGGCATCGACATACGACGAACTATAGCTTACCTGATCGTATGCAGTCCGACTGTCCGTACTGAGCAGCGATTTCTGGAAGTTTCTGTTTGACTAAAAAGTTCTTTGATTGATTGCAAAAAATATAAATTGTCAGTATTGGTTTCAAATAACAAATAATATTTATTGCAATTCAGTTACTAACATTGCCTAATGAGCTCATTTACATCATTTTCGATTGCGCTCCTTCCTTATGCAAATCAATATAAATGTTTGTTGCTTACTTCGCGTCTTCGCGCGCGTTCAAGACCTTCTCTAATGAATTCCGGATGAAGAATCCGGGAGAGATGGCTCAGTGCATCAATCAGATGTCACTGCAGTCCCTCTGGCCGGGGGGTCCTAGGTTCGAGTCCCGACGGCGGCAGGATTTTCGACACTAGCTTGTCAGATAGGTCGAATTCAGTCGCTGTCTGGAGGAGAATTCTAGCGGCTGGCTTTCTCTAATCGGTAGTTTTCCGTGGTTTCTCCTATCAACACCAGGCGAATGCCGGAGCAGGACCCTAACAAACGGGCCACGGACCGCGCGCGATCTTTCCTTCCTCTTCCTTGTCCTCTCCTCTCCTCTTACACACGCACTAACATGCACTACACTACCAAACACGCCGGCAGACCGGTCGGGAGCTTACGGCTTGTCCCAGCTGGGGTGGTGCCCCGCTGGGGGGTGATACCTGGTTGAGAAAAAACCCGCTAGTCGATCGTAGGTCGACGCCAGATCTCGCCATCCAGCGGGGAAAAGATCATCGCCACCTCCCGAGAAAAAACTCGCACTACACTTACGGGCCTAATGACCAAAGTAGTTGACGCGCCCGGAAACATCAATCAATCGGATGAAGAAACGTCCAATTTCCACGACGTCGTCTTCCTTCGGTCGCCGCAATGATGTATCCTATTTTGCCCTGCTTAACGCGATTTACACGGTGTCAGTTCCTAGTGGAAAATGTCAACCTGCGTCTCTGCCAAATTATTGCGGTTAGTCGAATAGTTGTCATTAATTAATTAATTTATTTATTTGGTCAAAAACAGTAAAAACTGTATATGTAGGGAAAGAGATTATCTGCGCATACTTTCTTGAGGCCCGGAATTTAAAAAAAAATAAAAAATAAAAAGCAACATTTGAAAAACCAGAAACAAGAATTTAGAAAATAATTATTATTTTAGAAAAATAAAAATTTGAAAAATGTTTGTTCCCCAGTTATATAAAATCAATTTCAACGGTAAATGAACTGATTTGATTCATCTGCATTGCTAACAAAATAGTAATGAACATCAATTCTACTCCTACCATTACAAGCAAAAGGAGTACTCAACAAAACGTGCGCACAGTGAAGCTACATTTACGTCCAGAAGCAAAACAAGCAGCCATCTCAGCATTTGCTCAATGGATCAGGGAAACTGGGCAAAAACCTGATCGAGATGGGAGTCATTGACCCGGAAGCTGAAGTACATTACTTGTTACAGGCGTATTAAATATCTTTTTTTACATGTATACAATACAAACGTAAACTAATTCATTATATATCATTGTTTTGTTAAAATAAACTTTTTTGACGATCAGTATAGTCTCTAATTGTATAGAAACAGTTTTGCTGCAGAAAATATTTTACTTTTAACTTAAAGGGTCCCCCCCGATAAGATGGTAAAAAGTTCCCCTCAACCAAATTACATATGAGTGGTTACACTATAATTCTAACATAAAAATAATATTTTTGAAAGGTTTCTTAGCCTCCGTCCTACCACCCACACCCCTATACAGCCAAAAACGTGTTTTTTTAATTTCAATTTTTTTCGACAACTGAACACTATTTTATCAGACTGAAAAAATATGATAAATAAGAACACAACTTGGACTATCAGAAAAATATTTTACAATATTTTCTCAGGCCCAAATTCGAACACAAAAAAATATTTTGGAAAAAAAATATCAAGAAATATTTTTTACTGTCTTAGAAGCCTGGAACAGGCTCGAAAAAAATGTCAAAGGTTCCTCTTCAAATTGTTGTGTATTTTTTTCAGATTTTTTCCGATTACTGGGCTGCAGTTAAAAAAATAAAAACCATTTTCCCGCCTTTAAAACGCCTGGACTTTCAATATACTTTGAAAATGACGGCAACGGTTCTCTGCATTTATTTTAGTGTTTATTATACATTTGTATACATTGCTGTATCACCCAATAAAGTTTTGATTTTGGAATGTACTTACGAAGTATCATTTTTAAAGCTTTCTAATCGTTGAGTTCTTTAATAAAGGTCATGTAAATGTTTTTCACAATTTTGGTAGTTTTCGTGCAATATTGCGTGCAATATGTGCAATTTTAAAAAATTACAAAAACAAAATTTTCTCAAAAACGGCTCCAAATTTTTTCTTTAAACTTTTGGTAGGGATAGTGGTAAATGTACTCTATCAATGACATAAAAGCCATTTTGGTCTATCGGTTAGTTTTTTCAAAACTTACAAAAATGTAAATTTTTTTACTTGTCTCTCACGTCGTTAATATTTACATTATCGGCGATTTTTTTACATTATTATATTTACGAGTATATATGCTTTAAATAATGTCAAGTAAAGTTTCTCGAAAACACTACCGTTTTCTGTGGAAAGTAGCTCAAATTTCGGCATTTTCAGAAATGCTCAAACGTCATTTTCTCGTGTATGGCTGCAATTTTTTTCTTGAAACTTTTGTAACGGATAGTGCTAATTACACTCATTAGTATAGCGTGAAGTTTATTTTGAGTTTTTTTTGTTTTTTTTTCAAAAATTATATAAATGTAAATTTTTTGAAAGATCTCTCACATCTTTAATATGCACATTATCCGCAATTTGTGAAGATGATTATATTTGTGAGTGTAAGTGCTTCAAATAACTTAAAATAAAGTATTTTGAAAACTCAAAAATTTCTGTGAAAATGAGCTTCAAATTTCGCATTTTTAGTAGTGCTAAAACGCCATTTTCTCTTAAACGGCACATAATTTTTAAAAGAAAATTGCCATTTACGGCTAGGTTTTTGTGTTCTTTAATATTCTAAAATTAATGTTTCTGTTCTACCAATAGGAACCGAAAAATTAAGAAAATGACAAAAAAATGTACTTTTGGCGATGATAGATGGTAGCTGGCAAGAAAGAGTATGTGGCAATTCCGAATATTGACAAATAAATAAATAAAATAAATACGGTCATGCGTAATATTTTTTAAAATACGAGTAGTTTTTCTTTAATTTTGTAACAAACGTAATAGGCCGCTGTAAATTTACTGCGCTTCGGACAGCTGGATGCGTCGTAAATTAGAATGTGCAATTTTGTATATTATTTCTTTCTCCGTTTCTTACATTCGAACTTTGTTATAGACTTACACATTAATATTTTAGAAATTATTCATTTTGAAAGATTTGAAAGAAGTAAAAATAATTAATAGCTCTCAGAATAGTGACAATGCTGGGTCTGCAACAATGGAATTCACTTTTGCGCTCGCGAATATCTGTGAATTAGTGTCATTGTTGTGAAGCTGTATGAAAAGGAGTTATAATTGTCTAATTTATGTTGATATTTGCAGGCAAATATTTAGTTTTGCACCAAACGCTGTACCATTTGTAGTGAGTAGAGAATTTGTTGCATGGTTTTAAAATACTCTTCCCTAATCATGGCCCAATGGAAGGCATTTCTATATTTCCAGGGTATCAGGCTTCTTTTTCCAATACAGGGTTACAAAACTTTTGCATTCTATTTTTGTGAAGTTGTAGAATTCACATAGTTCTGACAACACTGCAATGGAAATAGTGAGTTCCAAGCGAAGATGTTAGTAGCGCATAAAGTGCAATATTACAGTACTACTTAGCTGTTTCCTCTAATACCGGAAAGTAAGTGCTGTTGTAGCACCACTAGTTTCATAACATAAAATGAATTTCTATACTAAACGGCATTGTTCTAAAGTGAAAAGAAACAAAATGGCATTTCATTACAATCCGCCTCCTACTCATGACGGTCTCAACTCATTGTTTCATAATTCAGTGCCTCTCCTCCGGATGAAATGGTAATTTCTGAATAGTCCAAAAATGTAATGGAAGGGCTCCAATGATTTTTCGCAAAAAAAATTCAATCTCTAAAAAAACTTTTTAAATCTGTTTTAAAATTTAAAATTGTTGCACTATTCTCAGAAGTGTTCTTTATACTACCCGAGGACAAAATTTAATAAAAAAAGTTGATGCCATTTTTGAAATATTTTTCTGTTCGGAATAAGTTTTTTTCTGTCGAAAATTCGCGTTTTTTTTCTTAGCACTATAATACGTTCTCTATACCGCATAAACAGTAGCGAAAAAGTAAATTAATCTCTTAAGAACAGGTCCCTTTCAAGCTGTTAGACAGCAGACATTTTTCCCAATTATTTTACTTCATAACAATAATTTAAATATCATATTACGTCTATTTTTCACCAGTCTTCAACGTTTCGAGAGCTCTTGCGCCGACATCTTCATGTCTAATGAAATAATACAATTAATCTTAATTCCTAAGTGTACAACATTAACCTCAGTTCTAGATAATTGACATATAAACACAAATTTACTGGGGTTTTTTCAAATAACATGTCGTTAAGGTCCAACAGAAGATATCTCTTTATACTGGTTTGTAGTGCTCGCCGGGGAAGTTTATCCATTGTTTAAAATCGCCTAAACGTTTTCAAAAATTTATTGTTTTTGAAATTGAGAAAGCTATCTCTAGAGATGATTATTTTTTTAAAAATAACCGATTTGGGAAAAATAATTGGGAAAAATTGGAGAAAAATGCCTGATGTCTAACAACTTTTTTGTTTATTTATTTAAAGTCGCATCGACAGCTAGGTCATTGGCTTTAAACTTTAAAGGGTCCTGTTTGTAAGAAAAATATTACTACAAAAATAAATTAAAAACGTAATAGGACTTCAAAAAATGTCTCACTCAGAAAACGTAACTTGTGTCCCTTGTCAAAACAAAATAGAAATGGTATTAAGATTCTAGGGCGCATCGTTTTCGAGTTACGCACGATGGTATAGTTGCGTTCTAATATGTTTTGCGGGTTGCATTTGCAGGTCCAAAAAATGTGCTGTTTTTTGCCTTAAATTTCTGTGATGCACACCTGCGGGGGCGGGAGTATTCTCAACCCAACTACACTTACGGGATTTTTGTCCTCTTTTTTTTATAAAATGGGATAATCCGTCATTTTCCCTTAGCGTATTATGTAGAGGGAATAGATGCTTCAGGTAATGTCGGAATTCCTGATTAATGTTCACTGTATCCAAAATGGTTGGATGAAGTCCGAAGCAGAAAGAGCTTCCGAGCACACTTCGGACTTAAGTCTGATAAAGTGTTCATTATCCCCCAACACGAGGTATGTAGAAACTACCTATTTCAGATATTTTATTCCTGGAGTTCAGAGAGGATTGCAGGACAAGTCTCACTCTTTTGTAATACTCCCTGCGAATTCTCCCTTTCATTGTGTCGTTCAAGATAGGCTCACATTCTTCAATGCCCAGATATTTGTAAGTTCTGCCTGGTTCAAGATCTTGAATCACAATGTGCATATCAACTTCAATGTTCTCTGACGTTGTCATTTTGCTTCTCTTTAAGATGATTTTTGCACACTTCTCAAAACCAAACGTCGTGCAGATTTCATTACAAAAGTCATTCGCGACAGACAGCATTTGGGAGAGAATCGCTTCATTCCTTGCAAACACTTTTAAGATCATCTACGTAAAACAATGTGGTACTGGCTTTTCATCACCATGGAGCCTGTAACCAATAAGTGTGCGACAACTGTGTAGATAATGGGATCAAACTAAAGCAAAACAGAAGAGAGGATAGCGAATCTCCTTGAAAAATTCGCCTGTTAATCTGGATACTTCTGGTTTCTACTACTTTCTTTTCGCTGTGTATTAGTAACTTGGTACTCCACGACTCCATAATAACCTTGCAAAACTCAATAAGTCTAGGACGAAATCGATAGATCTCAAGAGTCTTCAAAATCCAGTCGTGTGGTATACTGTCAAAGGCCTTCTGGTAGCCAATCCAAACCTTGCTTAAATAACGTTTTCGTTTCCTTACATCACATAAGATGAATTTATTTAGTACCAAGGTTTCCTTGCAGCCATAGGAGCCTTTACATTCATTTTGTTCAACTGGCAACAGATGGTTCTTCTCTAGGTGTTTGTACATTTCGTTAGCTAAGGCTTCAGCTATTACCTTGTACAAGACTGGCAGACAAGTGATTGGCCTGTAGTTCTTCGACAAAGAGCTGTCTCCCGGTTTTGGTATCAAATAAGTGATGCCGCAAGTGAGCCATTCTGGGAGTTCCTTTGAGTTTTCTCACATTTATTAACAGCCTTTGCTAGACGATAATGTAATGCTGTTGATTTCTTAATCCAATAAATCTTGATCTTATCAATCCCGAGTGATTTCCAGTTTCCCATGCCCTTAATTACTTGGAAGAAAGGCTCTTCCGAGAATTTGTGAACACGTTCCACTGTTTTCACGAGTCCATCAGCAGCGTCAACTTCTGACTGGTGACAAGATGCATCGTTGTAGGATCTACTTTCTTCCAAAATTCCTGACCAAAATGTTTCGACATCATCTTTTGAAGGAGGGACAGCATTGCCGTTCGGCTTTTGAGTCAGATTGCGATAGAATCTCTTCGCGTCTGTTTTAAACAACCGATTTCATACATGGAAATCTTCTCTACGCTTGTAACGTCTAATTCGTTGAGCCCATGCGTGGATTTTCTCTTTTATCTTCTCAGCTACCATTAGCCTTGTTGTATTTAATTTGGATTTTTGCTCAACATGGAGTATTTTTTGTTGAACTTTATACGTGTGGTTTGACTTAGAAGATGCCTCGGCTGAGAGTGATATTTCACGCCGTGTGTCGGCTATCCGTTTCATAATTCTTTTCGCCCATGGGGGTACGGAGCTGTTTACTCTGGCTGGCTACCGGTCGTCGGTGTTTTTGGCTGGCCCCAAAATTATCTGAGATACTAGATACCCAGTCGCGTATACGATGTGATTTATTTCAGTAATATCTAGATCTCTACTTGAGGTCTGTACAACCTCACTTAAGACATAATTCTCTGTTTCTATCACTCTCTTAGCTTTTCCCGTGTCCCTACGGGGTCGGTACTAATGGGTGTGAGCTCATTTTTCGCAGACACCATTTCTATACGCATTTGGCGAATGTTTTACGGCCGGATGCCCTTCCTGACGCCAACACAAACACATTACACAAAGACAACACACACAACCATGCCCGAGGCGGGATTCGGACCCACGATCCTTCGGTTCAAGGCCACAAGGGCACTACTGTCTTAGCGATCTCGGCCACCGGATCGGCGGCTAAAGAGCGAAAGATCCCTTTAATTTGCGAATTACCAAGATTTCGGACTTTCACCGTAGGATTTACATATAAAAGTCATCATTTCAAGGAGTTGGCCGATTGGGCTGTTCAGTCATAATTAGTTCATCTTTCCATTTTCTTCTGCATCTACCCGGATCTCGATTTCCTTTGAGAAGTGGAGGAGGTCAGTAGTTTGATAATCCATTACGTAACTCGTCCTCTATTAGTCTTTAAGGACTCGCGACATAAAAAAATATTTACCAAACTTGTTAATAGAGGGCCATGACAGTTCTAATAACTCAACGAAACCAATCTCAGTTTCATAAAGTTTCACTGGACATCATCAGAGTTTGATTTTTTTTCTTGGACTTTTATCCAGCCGACATCCTTTACATCCCGATGGGTCGCATATTCGACCATACACTAGACACCAACACACTTGCGGGCTCTTCTGCTCTGGGGTCAGCAGAACGCGAGGCCTTCCGCGACAACACATACATGAGAGACAAGGGACAAACAACCATATCATTATTATTGTATAATTGTAGTCGCTAATAACCTTAGCTGTTGATGCGACTAAAAATAAAATAATTAAAAAAACAACCATATCCAACTCATCCGTAACCCTTCAGACCGAAGCGTTGAGGCAGTGCGCTCTTAGCCACTTCGGCCATCCAGGTCGGCTCATCAGAATCGATAAATGGTGATACTTGGACGTTGTCACCGCCACAATATAGAGCTAGTTTTATAAGAAAGGACCTTTTTTAGCTAGTGCTGGTAACATAACTGAAGGTTCTGCGGTCATTGTATCCTTGAGCCCATTAGACTCTCTTTCCTTCATTCGTTCGTTTGCAGTTGGCTAACTTGTAAATGGCTTCAACGCTTCCTTTTGTGATGGCCGCGTCCAACGAAAATATAGTGCGCCACGAGAAATAATTGAAATTAGGAAATGCAGTACTATGTGCTTTTCTATGAAAATTATTATTTTTATAGTTACATTGAATTTACTTTTCGTGTGATAAGTATTATGTTTATTTTAAAACCGAGTCCTGAAAGCGAGGTACGTACTGGTGCACGTGTTTCCTGCTTCTGTGCGGTAAGGTGGCGAGGTGATATCGAGAGCGTTTCTTGGTTCCTTGCTTTGCCTATTAATTTATTTCTTTATACTAGCTGAACCCGTGCGATTACATCGCACTGAAGGGAAACCTGTAGGACGTTAAAACAGAACGTAGATATCACATAAAAGATATATAAGAACATACACAAAATTTTACATTGAACACTTACAACACAATTGATAAATAGTCGCACACATGTTTGTCTTAACGGAACGCACAACAGATTTCCGCTTCCCGCCGCTTCGATTCACATGCGACAACCACGTGAGTTCTCCTGTGGCGGATGGTGTGCGCATAACCGCCATCTTGACAGGCAGCGCGCGGAGGGCACGCTAACTATCCCAGCCGCAAAGTTCAAACAACAAAAGTTTCCTAGCATTTTATTAATAACGAAAAGCTTCGTGATTTGCAATATTTAGTGACCTCCATTCCTGATTTTTTTATCTTTTTTTTGGTACCTCATTTGTTAAAATCCGTTCACTATAAGCCGAGTAGGAGGGACAACAAATTCACGGTTTTAACGAAAATAATATATATGATAATTACACGGTTGTGAACCATGAGAAGCCGTGATGTATTAACGATAGCCATAAACAAACATAAACACTTCGCGATGAGGCGTGGCTGAACCATAGACTAAGGATGTACATCTTTACTCTATGGCTGAACAGTTGTCGCGACGGAGCTATACTTCTCTGAATCACATGTGATTTTCACTTGTTTTGCGAATTGTCAGTTTGGCTCATTCGTAGGCGAATTCTTCTCTACCTGAGCCGGGACCCCTTCAGCCCCCACTAGCGTCGGCACCGAGTGAAAGTTGGAGGCTGGCGCAACGAGCACGACGAATGGGGCAATTGCCCCTAGAGGAAGTCCTCTGGGCCGGAGTAGAAAGGAGTCCAGGAGTGGCTCTCGTAGATTTTCTTACTATTTGTGTAAGTGCGTTTTCCCAATTTTTTCCAACTCTTTTCAAGTCGCAACGCTCCGGGAGAGATGGCTCAGTGCATCAACTGATGTTACTCTCACCGGGAGGTCCTAGGTTCGAGTTCCGACGGCGGCAGGATTTTCAACACTAGCTTTTCAGCTAGGGTCGAATTCAGTCGCTATCTGGAGGAGAATTATAGCGGCCGGCTACTCTGATCGGTAGTTTTCCATGGTTTCTCCGATCAACACCAGGCGAATATCGCAGCAGTTCGCTAACAAACGGGCCACGGACCGCGCACGATCTTTCCTTCATCTTCCTTCTCCTATCCTCTCCCCCTACATACACACTTACACTAACATGTAGTACACTACCACACATACCGGAGACCAGTCGGGAGCTTAGAGCTTGTCCCGGCTGGGGCGGTGCCCCGCTGGTGGGAGATACCTGGTGGAGGGGAAAATTCCGCTAATCGACGGTAGATCGGCGCCGGATCTCGCCATCCGGTGGGGAAATGATCACAACCATCTCCCGAGAAAAACACGCATTACACTTACGGGACTAATGACCTAATTAGTTGATGCGTCCGGAATTACGAACCATGAAGTCGCAACGCTTCTGTATCTTCTCCCACATTCACCTCGACAATCCAGTTAACGTGAACATTTAATTCTCGTCCAGCGATATCTACATAATTTCTTTCAATTACACAGGCATGCGATGAAAAAAATCAAGGAAATTGGCATTGTTTGTTGCTGATTACAAAAAAACAATCAAAAGTGTCTATCACGTCACGTTATCTTGAAAAATTCAATTTTTTCTTGGACTTTTCTTGGTATTTACCACTAGATCGTTTTCGATAAATTTCTTCCCTCCCTTCCTGACCATCATTCTTCCGTGGTGAAACCTGCAGAAAATCCCTTTGTGACATCTTTTCGTCCCCGTCCTGACTATAAGGCAATTGTTATTAATATGTTGGATAAATTTTAAGTTTTGGGCTGATCCAAGAGTGACAAAATAAATTTCCTTCACTCACATGTGGACTCCGTCGAAAATTTAGGATCAGTCAGCAAAGAACAGGGTGAAAGGTTCTACCAAGGCTTGAAAAAAAAATTTATTCAGACTTTTTCGTATACAATTTTTAATACAATAGTTAATAATTAAAGAAAAATATTAAAAGAAAAAGTTAACAGAAAGTTAAAGGTTCAAGAAGAGAGAGAGAGAGAGAGAGAGAGAGAGAGAGAGAGAGAGAGAGAGAGAGAAAAGAGTTAATAGCTAAAGAAAATTTGGAGCGCAAATATCAAGGAAGATGGGCAAGAACATTTTCGCCGCCTACTGTTGGATATTAATGGGAGATAGGCCTGAGATTGAACATAAACGAAGAACATCAAAAAGGATTTTCAAAGGAAAAATATATCAAACGTAAATAAAAACTATTTTATTTTCATTTTGCTTTGAGTCCATTTTAAAATTGGCTGAGTTTTTGTAGTTCATTTTCGTAATAATAGTTTAATAGTATTTTTTCCTTTCATATAAATATTTAGAATTAAAATTGCCCCTCAAAATTTTTATTGTATATTTAAAGTACAATGAGTTGTTTGTTTTTGATAAAAAATAGAAGTATTTTCCATACGTTCGCAGTATTTTTGCATTTTTCAAATTCTTATTATTTAATTTTTTTCGTTTTCACTATTCTTTCGTTCAAGTATTTATTATTCGTAGAAGTACAAGCAAACACAACAGATAAATGGCGAATCAAAGAGTCAACACAGCTGGGTAGCTAGCAGTGCATTGGTTTCTGCAACTGTTTCTTGAAGTTCTCTGTTTTGCAGCTACAGGTTCACAGCGCTATTCCTCTTCCTGTTGTCGTTTTTTCGTGAAGCGTACGTATGGTTCGATTAAAATAAGTTGGTGATTGGCCGTTGCGAATGGAAGGGAGCGACGTTGACAGTTTGCGTACCACTGAGCACGTGCTCCCGAGACAAGAAAATAAACATTTGAAATAAATACTTATTAAAGTAAACAAATCATACCCCTATGAAGCTACAGCTTCAGAAGCACAACTGTCAATCACCATCTTATTTTAATCGGACCATAGGTACCTCGCGTTTCCGTTCCCTTCCTCCCGTTCGCGAGCTACTGTTAAGCGGCCTCGACTCCATTGCTATCGTTATTGAACTTACTCTGTGACACTCAGGCAGGCCCGCTGCAGAGGCAACGGCAATGTTGCCACTGAGCCAAGTTGCGCCGGTCAGCGGTCAGCATCAACGCTTGTGGTCAGCTTCGCGGCGGTCTCGTGCCGCGCCTAATCCTCGGGGAGGGGGGGATAATCGCCAGATGCCACTCAGCACGGTAAATCCTCTACTTCCAGGCAGCCTATGGAACATCCTCCAGACGAGCACGAAGCCCAAACATCTGCAACACGATACTGCAGGAACCAGGGCTTTCTGAGTAAAGAATCATATGCCGTGTGCGTGTGGTTACGGGCGTGGACTGAAAATGAATCGTTCGCCCATTGAGACGAAATCTCTGTCCCAATGGGAACGAGGGATGCCCGCCCTTTAATTCCCCCCCCCCGGAGTTGGCGAGAAAGCTAGACGCACCCTTGACGGCACGGCCTTCGCTTGTATTTGCAGCAGTGACAAAACGTGAACAATTTCTCATTAAGAGTAGTTTTGAATGTGATCATTTCACTCATAAACTATCTACTAACGAGAAGGTTTTTTTTAGTATGATCCTAATTACATAATTTTTGGCCATCACGAGATGTGTGGTTTTTATGGTTGGTGATGAAGGCATGATTTGAGTCCTCGAGTGGAATGAGAAGTAGGGAAACGGGAAATGACGAGAAAACCTACTGCGGATTTCCGTTGAATACAACTAATTCTACTTGAAATGACCGATATTTAAACGTCGGAACGCAGAGGTAATATTTGACCAATAAACCATGGGGTGCCCCCAGCCAATTAATGTCAAGAATTATAAATGTTAGATAGTACGCTCGTCCTATGAGTGTAACTTAAATACAAATGAGAAACTCTGGCCAGTATTATTTACGACTGGCAAATAATTACTTCATTGAAATAAAACAGACATCGGTAATTGTTGAACGTATATATAACATTTATTGGGGATCACTATAACAAGTCGTACTATAACGGTGACCTTTTGGTAATGTGTTTTGTTCTCATCATCAGTCATTTTTCTTCTTCTTCTTTTTTTTCATCTTCTTCACCTTTTGGTTGACCCTTATGTGGGTTTTACGGCGCCTATCTTCTTCTTCCACTCTTCTCTATTGCTCCAAGTCACAGGAGGTATCTGCCATCCAGCCATTGTCTCCTCTACATTATCTTTCCAACAAGGTCGCGGCCGGCCTCTTTTCCTTCTTTCTTGCGGTTGCCAATCCAAAAGCTTCTTTGGAAGTCTATTGCTCTGCATTCTCTGCGCGTGTCCAAACCATAACAGTAGTTTCCTTTCAATTTCGTGTGGTATATCCTGTTTCAAGCCAATAATCTAATTCCTTCATTTCGTATTTTTTTCTTCTTGAGATGCCAGCTCATCTTCTAAGAAAGTCCATTACCTTCAACTTTGTTCTCATTTCTTCTGAGAGTTGCCATATCTCAGCACCATACAGTTTAACACTTTGGATTATTACTCTATATATCATTAGTTTTATTTTTTTACTTATTTTTTTTTGTTCCATAGGATAGAATTCATGGAACCAGTTAGTTTTCTGCCTTGTTTAATCCGTTCCAAATCGTCTGTCTCGTAAAGTCCCTGCTTCCCAATTTTTACCCCTAAATATTTTATTTCTTCAGTTTTCTTAATTTTGTTTCCTGTGCTCATAGTTATGTATTCATTATTCCTATTTAATGCCCAGTACATTGTTTTTTCTAATCGTACATTGTGTGTCAGTCCCCACTTCGCATACTCATCTCTAATCCTTATCAGCATAAATTCTATATCATCTTGGTCATGCGCCACAATTACCTGGTCTACCACTTACGCAGTAGAGAGAAGGTTATGTAATTCTGTCTTTGCGGATGATACGAATATTCTTTGCAATAAAAAACCATAAATAGTACGATATCATATGTTTACATCATATGTACAATATCAGACATTGTTATAATAAATAAACTGTTTACTAATGCATATGTAAAAGCATACAATTTTAGAATTCCATAAACCTATTATAATTTTTTTATAAAAGAGAATTACCGTTATGTTCTTTTAGTTGTCAGACAACTGCAGATTGTTCAAATGTTCATGTAAATTTTGAGAATGTACAAGAGAAGAGGAAATCTTCAACTTTTCCCATTGCAAATAATTCTAACGGGCTCTTTCTTTCCTGATTCATCAGAAAGCGTCCCTTCACTTTCTTTCATACCTGACCGCTGAGCCAGGAAAATTTCCTGGAAAATGGGTAAGTAGCTTGTATTTCACAGGAACATCGGTATACGATCTGAGGAAAATCAGCAGGCACCTGAGAATTTCAAGAAAGCTTAATTCTCGAGCACTTGCTTCCAGAATAGAATAGTCTTTTTTTATTTCCCCTCCACAGTACCCCTGAGGAGGCGGGAATTTATTTGTCGTAATTGATACATAGTGTGCTGCTCCCTTGCAACTTAAGCAGCTCAGAGGGAGGGTTTTTTCCATTAACAAAAATTAACTAAAACTAACTTAATTTTAGTTTAAATCTAATTAAACTAGTTATTAACGTAGCACTTCGCATACCTAACTTAAACGAAAATGTTTATTGTTTTTATTTTCTTAACCCTAAGTAAAATTTCGCTTTGACACTGTCTTAGTAAAATTTTCTTTTAATTTCTGTATTTCCATTCACGCATCATTCTTGTTTCATTACATACATAACCATTCATTCTACTCATTCACAGCCACTGCACTTCACTAGACTAGTCGTCTATTCTGTTCGCCACGGCACTGACTTGACTCGAAGTGTCCGTGGCGCTCAGGCCCATTTGGAGGCGTGGCAGGTGGGGCGCGGCGTCGCGTTCCCCGCGCGTCCCACAGTCGATGACGAATCTTCTCCGCCGCGTTCGGCTGCCTCTGCTTGCTCACACAGGGTAGCAATCCTGACGTGAGGCAGCGCGCGAAAGGTGAAGGGACGTGTTCCGGTCCTTTCTGTAGATAGGACCGATGTGTGTCGCTGTTCGCCTCTCGGCCGGTGTCGCGCAGGATGCGCGGCGCGTTCGGACCCAGCGCCCTGGCAAGCGCCGTTGTTGAGCGCCTTTTGAGCTCCGGCAAGAATTGGTTTTTTACACTCAGAACTCCAAACACGTCGGCGTTTCTAGGGTATCTGTTGGGTGGGGGGGGGGAGAGTGGTGCGGGAGTGCCGCGAGGCGCGCCGCACGGTTTTCCGCCGAGCGAATCGGACGGAGGGTGGAGAGTGGTGCCGCCGCGAACACCTCGCAGGCGCACGACCACATGCAGCGCACGCAAGCGGTGAATAGGCGGCGCTGGAGGGCAGGGTGGAGTTCGGGGGCTCTTAGGAGCGGGCGTAGGAGAGTCGTTCGGGCACTAATATTGTGGCTAACGTACTTGGCGTGGGTGTTGTAACGTTTCGCACAATTTCAATGTTTGTTTACGTTTTTTACATTGTTATGTTATAAATAAGAAACATATGATGTACTCAGGTTATCGGAGAAGAGGTTAGCAACGGATATATTGCTGAGAGAGAGAGAGAGAATTGAACGAAAAAACGTGTTCTAAAGAAATATGTGAAATCTATTTGTGCAAAGTGAGAAGATGCAGTATTGAAGTACATTGTACAAAAAAAACGTAAATAAAAACTAAAATAAAAAAGAATTGAAGTGTTACTACTTAAAAAAAGTAGTTACAGTAATTGTAACGGAAGATTCTACAAAAAAAAAGTGTTGGCAGAGTCTGACGTTACAGTGTGCCAGCGGAGGCCGCTATCGAGCATCACACCAAGATACTTCGCATCTTTTGTCAGGGTAGGTGCGCGCCGGCCAAGCTCACGACTTCATCGGGGTCGGTCCTCTGTCGGGTGAAGTTGACAGCTGCGCACTTGTCAAGGTTGAGGGTGAGCTTTTTTACAGCTCAGCCATTTGGGAAGCTCAGCGAGGCAATCGTTTAGGTATCTCACCGATTTCCTTCTGTCCGCCGACTTCGCATAGTAAGCGAAATCATCCGTAAACTTTAGGAGCTCGCAATGTTGAATGCCGGTGTTTCTTTGAACTGAGAGCGGCGCGTCGTTGTCGTACAGGCCGAATAGGGTGGGAGAGAGCACGTTTCCCTGTGGCACGCCGGCTCGTCTTAGGGACGATTGTATGCCATTGACGCGAACCTTGACTCGTCTGTCTGCGAAGAAGCTAGCGATTAGTCTGACGTAGCAGTCGCTGATTCGTGTCCGCAAGACACGCGTGCGCCCCATCGTGCCATACAGAATCAAATGCCGACTGCAGGTCAAGAAAAACCACCGGCAAGTTCTGCCGTCTTTCGAGAGAGAGACCAATCTCAGTTCATAGCCGCGTCAGTTGTTGCGCGGAACTGAGACCAATTCGAAATCCGAATTGCTCATCTCTAAGAAGCTTAAGGCGCCTTATTTCCCGTTACAAGCGCTCCAGGATCAGGCGCTCGAAAGATTTTGCAAGAAGTGAGAGGAGACTAATTGGTCTGTAACCGCTCGGAAGAAGTTGGTCCTTGTTTTTGTTATCTAAAGAATATTATCTAAAGAAATTCTGTTGTGAATATATTCACCATGCACGTATTACTCTGAATATAATATCGAATTATAGATACATGTTATGCTTAAGTAAAGTGAAAAATAGCGCAGTTGTTTGCCTTTATTTACACGATTATTTTTGATATGTTTATTTTAGTTATTAATTATATCTTCTGAACCTTTTTCTAGCCATCATTTATTATTTTACACTCACTACCTTTAAAATTGCTGGCCAAAAATGTGTACTACTCTTTATACAATCATATTAATTAATTCTTCTTGTGATGTTTTTCCACGAACCGGTTCAAATCGCTTGGTTTGTCACCACATGTAGTAACAAAAACAATTTTATGTCAATCCTTACTTATGAGTCATAACTTATGACAAATCCTTGCTTTCAATCTATGAAACCTTCAATCTTTATATATATGACAAAAAATCAGAAAGTATCGAAGGATGGAAACCAGAAAGCAGATTAAAATTACAATTCTTTTGTGAAGACTTGGAATACGTTTTTCATTTTTAAATACGATCCGACTCAATATAACATTCAAGTGATAAAAATACATGAGTCTATGGGTCAATTAGCTCCATTCCCATCTGTACTGTGAAAATGTAAAGACGTTAACATCATCATACAGAAGTGTTATTCCGATTAATGGATTAATTGCGACATTTTCATCAATTAATCGATTAAGCAAAGTTTATTTATTTTTCGATTGTAATTAATCCATCACATATACTGAAATATCTTTTGCTTTAAGCTACACATTGTCATTTCACTTCCCGGAGAGATCTACAATATTTAATTTACTACATTTCAAATTCTTTGTAATATTTTGCGTTGTTGAACAGACTTTCTTCTCATTTAAATTCAAACTTAATGCCATCAGAATAATTTTTTTGAAGAATTTTAAATGAATGTGATTAATAATTATAATTGCATGAAATTGTTTGATTTTGTTGCGCAACACTCTCTTTCCTTATTAAGATTACCTAAGTTTCTTAAATTGTTATTTTGTCTTACATTTTAGCCCCCTAATTACTTTGTAGTTTGTATATGATTATTTTACAGGGAAGTACGTATTTAATTCTTAAATATTTGCGAAGAAAAACTCGTTTGTACAAAAATCGTCGCTTCTGTGTTTTTGTAATAAAATATTAATTATTGTAAAGCACGATTTGAGTTCAAAATTGCTGTAAAATGTAATTACTCCGCGTCATCACTTCTCCCCAAAGTGGAAACGAAACACATTTTCGGTTTTAATCCCACATTCAGTTAAATATCTAAGACGAAATTTATATTCCAGTTTGGTATCGAAGATATCTCTTACGTGTGGAAATTTCCAAAGTTTGTGTAGTACCCCAACATAGGTATTACAGTTGAAAATTTGAAAAACAATCCAAACTTCCTATTTTTAAGGTTTGATTTTGAAGTGATTCGCAACTTGACATTCATATTTCACGTAATGTCATTATTCTGATCTGTGGAAAAGCACAAAAACTGTTAAGGCTGTGACTCTGTACTTTCTTTGAAAAATTACTCTCTGAAAATCGAAATTTTATTCATTCGCGTTCTATGTGTTTGGTTGACTAAATATTACTCAAATCAAAACATATCATATAGATCAATATCACTTTCATTTGTAGACCAGAGTTTACTGAATCCAGTGCATAATACTTTAAATAGCTGTAACAACCTACACTGAGTAATTTATAAAACCGTAAATGACATAAAAACGAAAAATGGCAGGCGCCTTAATACAAAAATGGCCACCATGCATAATAAACATTTTTTACTCTCCCGTATTTCTACGTATATACGGAGTAATGTACGTAGTACAATGAAAGTTATGTAATGCTGCGGAATATCGATTTCGAGATTTTAACGGAAATACACCGTTGGGGTCCCCTGATACCTAAAAAGGTTTTTGTTTTCAAAACATCCGTCTGTCCGTCCGTCTGTCTGTGCGTCCGTCCTCCTGTGAACAACACTAGAGACTAAACCATACGTACGATTTCTTCCAAAATGGATATTACCCGCTCAATCTGCTTCCACATGTGGCGCCGCGATTTTGAAAAAATGTCTTCAAATTTGGGGGTACTTCACATGAAGCCCCCCGGACATTTTCAAAATTTTCTCAAAACGGCACCAAATTTTTTTCTTTAAATTTCTTATAAGAATAAAGTAAAATACACTTATTAAGGTGGCATTGGTCTTATTTTCACGGTTTACTCCATTTAGGACAAAGTTTCACTGTTCGTTAATATTCTAAAATTAATATTTCCATTCACAATAAGGAAACCAAAAATTAAGAAAATGTCGAAAAAAATATAATTTGGGCGGCGATAGATGGTAACCGGCACGAGTATGGGACAATTCCGAATAGCTAGCACAGAAACAAGGAAATAGAAAACCAATACGGGAAAGTCTGTGCCATTCTGTAGCACCACTAGTTTATGATTTTTGTAAAGATCTGAAAAATGACTGGCCAAAGATATTACATAGATATTACAAAGATTTTTGTACATATTTTATCTCTTGATACTTACAGGGAGATGTGTTATCACAATTATTCCTTAATGAAAACAACATTCCTTGAGTAGGAGTGTAACACATTGAGAAAAGAACAGACACCATGTGCCAAGAATGCAAAGTAACCCATTGTATTGATCCTCCATTTCCATTTTTTTAAAATAAATGTAATTATTATTACTGTTTGATTATTGTGTTGTTTCATAATTAAAATTCGAGAAAAAATTAATTTTCTTCTCAGTATTATTATGTTCCATCCTACCCGTAGGGTTCAATGGGACAGATATGTCCCATTAACAATTTCTAAAAAGGTAACATTAACAAAATTTTCAGTAATCAATATTGAAACTAACTAAAAAGTAACTTAAATACAAAATTTTGTTTCAAAATTCCGAAAAAAAATTAAATCGGTCACGAAAGGGTTGAAATGGATTGACCCATGGAGTGTGAAACCTACTAACTGGGGCTCCCAGGAAATTCCAGAACATACGGCCCCTTTCGAGCGTGCGAGCCCGCCTCCTTCACAGCGACTTCCTTCTTTAGCATTCTTTCTCTCCTTTCCCCAACCCGGTGACCCCACAGTCCCAGTTAATCGCCTAGCGGACCTTGGGTAGCCTTGCGTACGACAGATGGCACGGAAGATTTGTGAATTAGATGGAGACCGCTGCAGATACATCAAGTTGCTGTTCAATCTTATCTATGCATCCGAAAGCGAATTGACAACTTCGTAGCCCATAGGCACGCAAAAAATGCCGCATATTTTGTTTTCAAATAACCCAAGGAAAAAGTTATACATAAAAGCAAGTATAATTTATGTTTACAAATTTGATAGACATATATGAACAAAACGAGCTGGTACGCGACGCGTTGCTGCCGTAGAAGAAATAATTGTGGAAATATACCTCTCCCCCTCTCTCTTTCTTTTACCACTCTCTTTTCGTCCTCTCTCTATCCCCCTTTGTCTTTTTCCTCTTCTCTCTTTCCCCTTTTGTCTTTTTCCTCTTCTCTCTCTTTCCCCCTTTGTCTTTTTCCTTCTCTCTCTCTTTTCCCCCTCCACCTTCCCCCTCACTCTTTTCCCAATCTCTCTTTTCCTTTCTGTCTCTCTTTATCCCTCTCCCTCTTTCCCCCACTCTTTTTGTCTCTTTTTCCCTGTCTCTCTTTTTCCTCCCTTCCTTTTTCATCTCTCTTTTCCTCCTATTTCTATTTTCTCCTCTCTCTCTCTACTTTTCCCTCTATCTTCTTCCCTCTTCTCCCATCAACTTGAGCCGCCTGCTCTTTCGGTTCTCCTCGACCTCGCCCCACGTCATTCGGCAACGCTTAGCAACAATTAAGCTCAGGTGGCTTGGGATTTGCATTTAACTGAAGCGCCAGCTTGTGGTGCAGCGCCATCCTTTTGGAGTAATTGTACTATGCCTATGTTCTTCCCGCAAGTGCAAGCAAGTTCACAAAGTTTTATCGCAATCGGATGAAGGGTAAGGCAGCGCATTAAGCACGAACCAACCAACAAACATACATTGATTTTTATATATTAGATAAGACATTTTCAAACAGATTTTCCAAATTATATATATTTAAGTATGCATCCTTTCCAAAATTTATTATATGATTGATTTATTCGTATTATAAATATAAATATACAAACATATTATAATTAAAAAGCGCTGTTACTAAATTAATTTGCGAATATTTAATAATTTTGTTCAAAAACTCATAGAACACAGATTAAGAAAAAGAGATAATAAAAATCACACGCGACTAAGAAGATGATTTTAGACATAATTTGAATCCACAATTTTTGCCGCCCCTAAAATTTTCCACATGCATACTGTGCCTAAAGGCACATGTGTATACATATATGTAAAAATCCTCTCCTGTATGCATCCAGTCCGAAAAGGCCGACGTATTTCCTCAAAAATTGTCTACCACTTTCCAAGTTGTAATCAGCCAGTTACAGTAATTGGTCATAGAAAAACGAATCAATATTGTTATTTTATTACCACAACTACCGTAACAGCATCATGAATTCATTATGTTATATGAATTCTGTGCAGTTTTTAATTTTTTTCTTCCTATTAAGAATGTTTTTTTTTATTATTACCATATAATGTAGAAACTTTAAAAATATACGGTTGTGTAATGTAGAGCATTGTGGTTGATGATCCGTAAAAATAATTTACTTTTGATGTATAGTTTTGCTTCGAAGAGTGTTTGTCTTATTCGGCGGGGATGCGCCAGTCCAGGTCACCCATAAGTGGTTTTGTTCAATTTTTGAAGAAACCGTAAGAGTAAAAAAAGTGTTGGTATTTTTTTAGTATTATGTTTAGTTATAATTGTTGATAAAGAAAAATGAGATTTGTAAATTAGTTTATTATTTATGAGAAAGCCTGTACCTAAATTAGCGTATTTTAATGCAATGTAATGAATTTTAATTTTTTTTATGGGTAGTATTGATGGTGAAAAATTCAAAAACAATATAGATGTGTAATGTTTTTGTTGTAGTTGACGTGTAAAGAAAATTTAATTTTAATGGATAGTTTTGCTTCCAAAGTTTTTTTTTCTTATTTCCCAGGGGTGTGCTAATCCAGTCCTCCCATAATTGATTTTGTTGAATTTTCAAAAAAACTATCAGAGCAAAAATCAATGTTAGTGTCGTTTATTAGATTGG
Source organism: Acheta domesticus (assembly GCA_031308135.1). Lineage (NCBI taxonomy): Eukaryota > Metazoa > Arthropoda > Insecta > Orthoptera > Gryllidae > Acheta > Acheta domesticus. The sequence continues at coordinate 195,435,623 of JAHLJT010002406.1, forward strand.
TAGATTTTATTAGATTTTTTGTGATGGCACAAAAAGCATTGTTGCGTTGGCACAGGACAATGCATATTGTTAATTAGAGTAGTTTATATGTGGAATTAAGTATCTCGAAACGTGTTTTTTTTAAGTAGTGTAATGAATTATAATTATTTGGGGAGTAATATTAAATGTTGAAAAATGCAAAACAATATTGTTGTATAGTTTATTGTTTTGTTGTTTATTTTTGTGTCGCGATTTTCTATTTTTTCGTGATAGGTGTTTTTTCTACGAGTCATTTACTTACACATTGGTATTGCGCCTGTTCGGGATTTCAAGGAGTTTTTTTCCCTCGAAAAACGGTAAGAGCCAAAAAATGTTTATATATTTGAAAAGCACAAAATAGCACAATATTTTGTATATAAAGAAAATATTTTTTTACTTAATTGGCTTTGCCAGCTTAACATTGGGGCGATATGTGAGAACAGTTTGTAAATGTACCGTGGGCTTTACGTGAAGTATCCCCCAAATATAACGAATCCTCTCCAAAATCGCAAGGCTTCAAGTCGGGCCAGATCGATCGGGGAATATTCTTTTTGATAAAAATTCCACGAATGGACGCTTGTACGCGGACAGACGGTCGGGCAGATAGACAGAAGGAAGGACGTTTTGAAAAAAACACGCTTTTTCGGTATATGTCTACTCAAAAGTGACCGAGAATGATGGAAAAGGCATTTTGTTGCTATTCTGAAAGCGTCATTTATTACACTTTCTTGTGGTAACATCCGTTTTTCTCTATCTGCAATATTTTTGGAGAATAAATTGTTTTCAAGATGGTGTGGCTGACACGCCACCTTGGATCTGACAACGCCCCCTTGTAATCGCAAAATTAAAATTAAAAAAAAAGCTATTCAACAGAAAACAACAGAGAACAAAAGTAGGAGAAAGTACTTTTGTGGAAGGAAAAGGAAGAGGGAAGACAAAGAAGGCAAAGTAGATGGTGTAACTTATGCTGCAGGGACACTGTAGGTGCAACCTTTCATTGCTTCTCCTGAAAAGTTCATTTTCCTTGCCTATTGATTAACGAAATACATCATAACTCAGGAAGTAATAGAGATATTTAAATGGTTATTTCTGTATTTTTCACTTCATTTTTCACATTATTATGTGAACCATATATAATATTCCACTTTACAATATTTGCAGGGATGCATTCAGAAAAAAGTAAAAGAAAATAAATCCAAAATACTTTTTTATAATTTCGATTTTTTAACCCTTTAAAATTTTACTTCTTACAAAACAGTGAGGTTTACATAATGTCACAGTTGTTTCTTTCTTTTGTGAAAAAAGAATTATGAAAATATATTCAGTATTAATTGACATACTATTATGTCACAAGTGAAACACTAAAATCTCGTAATGTAATGTAATCTCCAAATGTTATTTTTATTAAAAAATTTGGGATGTTATTTTCGGTTTCCTGTACGTATATCGTCATTAAAGTCATATAATTAACCGCTAAAACTAGAATTATAGGAAATTTTTGCTTTGAGTGGATATATACCTGGGGTCATAATTAAAAGGTGGATTCTGATGGCATGTATTATAAAAAGTAATTGACTACGTATCGAGCAAGAAAAATCCCTCTTTACGGTATCAGAGAGCCACGAAACGAATTTTCCTGTAAAAAATGGCTCTTTTTACAGAAGCTTTATAGTCCTTTCTCTATGGTACTCATATTACTCCGTGTACATGTACGTATACTGTAGCGATCCTGAGCTCGCTCAGTCACTATTTGGCGATAAGAAAGACCTCGTCTGCGTTCTTCGCCGCGCGATTACGTAACCCGTCGCCTTATCAGCGGTCGCTGGAGGGGTGGCGGGGGGAAGACAGTTGTTCCCTCCCCTACGCGGAAAAGAAGGGGTTGTAACGGCGGTGTCTGGAAAGTGCGCAGAATGTTTCGAGAAGCGGCAGCGTGAGGTAGCAGCGTGAATTGGAAGCTGATGGTGTGGGGCCGCGAGCTCCAGTTAGCGAGAAAGAGGTTTGGCCCAGTGGTGGCTAAATTCACACCGCAGATGCGCGTTCGACGAAGGCATCTGGTCTTGGAGTAAGACGTGGTTGCAGAGAGAACCCGTGCTTAGGCCCAAGACAGAGCGTCGGCAGCCGCATTAGTTCGCTGTGAGTTGTGCGCTGGTGGCGAACGCCACGGTCACCGAAATAAGGTCGGTGTTAAAGACAAAACAATTTTGTATGTGATACTATAAAAAGTAATGAGAATTTGGAAGCAATTGACCGTAGAATGCAGGTTGAAGTGTTGTTCCTGTAGTTCACTGTCAGATTGTTTAATATTTTTTTTGGCCATTAACACTCTTGCATAATGTATGATATACCCGACCATTGGTATTTCCATAATCATTGTGGACTATTTTCAAAAGATATTTGAAGTAGTGTGTCTTTCTAAGGGGAGAACATCACTTATTTATGATAGAATCTTGTCATGTTAATACACTACAAGTGCAGTTTCTGTCTTTAAATCAAAAAGAACATTTTGATGATAGTGTAAAATCCAAATCAAGTTAGAAACAATTTGGGTTAATTATGAACAATTAAAAGGTTATAAAAGTATATTTGCAATGAACTGTTGAATTTAAGTGAACTTAAATATCTTGAAATATTTATTGAAATTTGGATGCTTGTTGAGTAAAAATACAACATATTTTTAATTTCAACCAAAGGTGTAGGTTGTAATAAATGTTTCACATTTATGGTGTAAACACACATGTTTAGTTTTTTTTTGCAATTTCTTTTGAATATTCTGTGTTTTCAAAACTATGTTTATTCATTTTAATTGTACACAACATATGTCTTTGTAATTGAAGTGAATTGTTTTGCAAGAAACTACTATGTATGCTAATGCAGTGTATGTTGAGGAAGGGTTAATTGCAACTTTTGTAAACAGAAAGTGCTGAGGCATTTTGTCATCCGAAATGCCTGTGCTCTACCCTCTGATGTACTATTATGTGTACTCATCTCCCCAGAGATATCTTTGATTCAATTTGTTGGATTTCAATTTATTTTTGTCACAGAAGATGTTGCTGTGATGCTAGTTTGTGTCAACTTTGAAATTCATAATTTCTGCAGTTGATTTTTCCTCAAAAAGTTTTTTTTTACGCTGTTCATTGTTGTATTTTTCTTAGTTCATTTGTTTATCTGTGCATGTTAGGTAATTTTGCAATTTGTGTTTCTTTTTTTTTTGAGATTCAATTATATTAATGTTTGTGGCTTTCAACTTTGTGTTTTTTTTTCAAAATTTCAACAAGAGCCAAATTACCCACGAAATTTCCCCACGGCCGACCTACACGAACGGTCACATAAATGGCGCCCAACTGGCTGGCTTGAAATTTTGAGAAATTTACACTATAGCCAAAGCTATTGGTGGTTCCAGCAGTGTTTTTTTAGTATCTTTGATGTTTGACAAGGTTGTGTTGTGTTTGTTAAAGGTATGCATTTCTATAGATATTGTAGGTGGTAAAATACTCACTGAATAATTAATATTAATTTTTGTCAATTTGAACTCAAATTAAGACTGGTTCATTTTGTTAGATAAAATGGCTGATAAATACAACCAAGCTAGGGATTTGGGAGATCTTTCTTCAAATGAGGATGATGGGGAGACTACAGTCAGGGAAATAGTTCAACAGGTAGAATCACCGGTTGCTACCGAAGAATATGCTACTCTTGGTACGTCGGGAACTGAATCTGCGTCTCCTCAAGATCCAACGACATCAGAAATTGACATTGACAGGGCGAATAATATGATGATAAGATTAATGTCGCAGTTTATGATTCACATAGATGAGAAACTTAGATCCTCGAATTCGGAATTAAAAGACAGTTTATCTTCTCAATTAAATGATAAATTAGCTGAACAGTCCTGTCAATTAAATGATAAATTAGCGGATCAATCTAATCAATTAAAAGACAGTCTATCCGCCTCAGTTAAATGATAAATTAGCGGATCAATCTAATCAATTAAAAGACAGTCTATCCGCTCAGTTAAATGAAAAATTTGCGGAACAATCTACTCAGTTGGAAGATAGATTAACTGCTAGTTTTAATGCAAGACTAGTTCACTTAGAACAAGCCATAATAGAAAAGACTTCGCAACTTTCATTAGAAACAAAACAACTATCTGAAAATATAGTACAGATGGAAAAGAATTTTCAAGATAGGACGGAACAGTTGTCAAGAGATCTTTCGGACAAAACTTCACAATTGGAACAAAAGTTAACCGATACGACCTCTCAAATTAGAACTGAATTAGAAGAAAAGCTGGAGGAACAGATGTTACGTTTGAATATTAAATTTGAAACAAAAGTTGATAAGGTCAAAACAGAAGTCGACAAAAACGTTTCTGATATAAGGGCAGAAATAGTAGACAACGAGCACAAAATTTTGTCGCAATTAGACTCAAGGAAACGGGAATTAGAAGCTAAGGTAAACGACCTCCAAGAGATGATTGATGGTTTACCTGCGGGCCTTATGACTACACATCCTATGATGGTTAGCTTACCGCAAGGTTTAACTTTTGGAGCCCATGGGAAGGAGAACCCCTGCGCATTCATAAAGGCAGTAGAAATTTTTTTTACATTGTATAATCTGCCTGAAAGCAAGAAAGTCAGATTGGTTTATCAGATGCTAGTGAGTAATGCGAAAATTTGGGCGGACACTCTGGATCCATTACCGACTTCAATGGAGGGATTTAAAGAAAAGTTCTTCATGAGGTACTGGAATCACGAAACCCAGGTTAATTTTCGGTTGAAGCTTATGTGTAGTACCTGGAAAAAAGGTCAGAGCATGCAAGACTACGCTACGGAAAAGCTAGCAGGCTTCAGATTATGCTCTCCCACGATTCCAGAAAGTGAAACCGTTTGCCTTATAATTAGACATTTTCCAATAGGCATTCAGAATTTGCTAAAAAGTCAACTGCCCATGACAGCAGAAAAGTTAGTCACGCAGTTAGGTCTGTATGATGCAACTTATGAGATGTCGGGTAAGCAGGATACAACAAAACCGACAAGCATTTCATCAGCAGCCATCATACAAACTTCTGGCACTAATATGGAAAATGGAAATGTGAAGAAAAAGGGAAAGAAACACGAGGTATCAGGAGATCATGAAGACACTTCTACTCCGTCGAAAGTTGCTAAATCGGCTTATTATCAACCTGAAGCAGCTGCACAACTATACAACGCAGAAAAGGGAAAGCAGAAAATGGGCAAGGATAATCCATCACCATCTACTTCAAAAGATCCTGGACGAGGGTTAAACTAATGAGGTTTGTCTCGTGTGGTCACCCCGAAACAAACCAAGAAATCAAGGAAGTAGAAGAGGTGACAATACAGTCTGTGACGTGTTTGCAACCATACTCAGAATCTGAAAGGATGCCGTTTACCAGTGTCAACGCAACCAGACGTAGGTGCCCGATGATCAACATAATATGCGAAGGAAAAGAAATCTCAGCATTGGTTGATACAGGGTGCACATGCTCTGTGATTGTAGAAGATCTGTTAAATGAAATCTCTAAATTGAATCCGAGTATACCGCAATTCCCTATGCACAAATCATATATTGTTGGAGCGAACAAAAGAGGTCGCGTCCAATATCTCGACAGGTCCTATTGCAGTTGACAATTGGCCTAAAGATGTATGATGTTGTCTGCATAGTAGCAAAGGAATTGCTGTATCCACTCATATTAGGGATGGATTTTCTGCACGACTACGGAGTGGTGATTGACCTATCTAGGAATGCTATACAATTCCCGTTGGACAACACTGTAAACTGTAATCCAGAAGACGACGAGCAGTGCATGGATCTTCACACCAACTGTGTTACTTCTACTAACTTATTAACATCCATTGAAGGTACGATTAACAAAAATGAAGAAAAAACCATCAGCAAGGAAGAAGGGCGTTGAATTTCAAGATTATTTTTTCTTACCATTTCAAGACGTTGATGATACGAAAAAAAAAATCTTATTCATTGGGGGCTATGTAGCGATCCTGAGCTCGCTCAGTCACTATTTGGCGATAAGAAAGACCTCGTCTGCGTTCTTCGCCGCGCGATTACGTAACCACGTCGCCTTATCAGCGGTCGCTGGAGGGGTGGCGGGGGGAAGACAGTTGTTCCCTCCCCTACGCGGAAAAGAAGGGGTTGTAACGGCGGTGTCTGGAAAGTGCGCAGAATGTTTCGAGAAGCGGCAGCGTGAGGTAGCAGCGTGAATTTGGAAGCTGATGGTGTGGGGCCGCGAGCTCCAGTTAGCGAGAAAGAGGTTTGGCCCAGTGGTGGCTAAATTCACACCGCAGATGCGCGTTCGACGAAGGCATCTGGTCTTGGAGTAAGACGTGGTTGCAGAGAGAACCCGTGCTTAGGCCCAAGACAGAGCGTCGGCAGCCGCATTAGTTCGCTGTGAGTTGTGCGCTGGTGGCGAACGCCACGGTCACCGAAATAAGGTCGGTGTTAAAGACAAAACAATTTTGTATGTGATACTATAAAAAGTAATGAGAATTTGGAAGCAATTGACCGTAGAATGCAGGTTGAAGTGTTGTTCCTGTAGTTCACTGTCAGATTGTTTAATATTTTTTTTGGCCATTAACACTCTTGCATAATGTATGATATACCCGACCATTGGTATTTCCATAATCATTGTGGACTATTTTCAAAAGATATTTGAAGTAGTGTGTCTTTCTAAGGGGAGAACATCACTTATTTATGATAGAATCTTGTCATGTTAATACACTACAAGTGCAGTTTCTGTCTTTAAATCAAAAGAACATTTTGATGATAGTGTAAAATCCAAATCAAGTTAGAAACAATTTGGGTTAATTATGAACAATTAAAAGGTTATAAAAGTATATTTGCAATGAACTGTTGAATTTAAGTGAACTTAAATATCTTGAAATATTTATTGAATTTGGATGCTTGTTGAGTAAAAATACAACATATTTTTAATTTCAACCAAAGGTGTAGGTTGTAATAAATGTTTCACATTTATGGTGTAAACACACATGTTTAGTTTTTTTTTGCAATTTCTTTTGAATATTCTGTGTTTTCAAAACTATGTTTATTCATTTTAATTGTACACAACATATGTCTTTGTAATTGAAGTGAATTGTTTTGCAAGAAACTACTATGTATGCTAATGCAGTGTATGTTGAGGAAGGGTTAATTGCAACTTTTGTAAACAGAAAGTGCTGAGGCATTTTGTCATCCGAAATGCCTGTGCTCTACCCTCTGATGTACTATTATGTGTACTCATCTCCCCAGAGATATCTTTGATTCAATTTGTTGGATTTCAATTTATTTTTGTCACAGAAGATGTTGCTGTGATGCTAGTTTGTGTCAACTTTGAAATTCATAATTTCTGCAGTTGATTTTTCCTCAAAAGTTTTTTTTTTTACGCTGTTCATTGTTGTATTTTTCTTAGTTCATTTGTTTATCTGTGCATGTTAGGTAATTTTGCAATTTGTGTTTCTTTTTTTTTTGAGATTCAATTATATTAATGTTTGTGGCTTTCAACTTTGTGTTTTTTTTTCAAAATTTCAACAAGAGCCAAATTACCCACGAAATTTCCCCACGGCCGACCTACACGAACGGTCACAATACGAGAAAGTATAAACAACTTTATGCAATATTAACTAAACTTTTCCACGGATTGAGAGTGAATGTATTGTTAGGACAGTTATATAGTAAAATGTAAATATAAAGTCTGACTGTTGTGTTAATGAAACAAAATCTCTTGAATCATTGAAAACAGACAAAACCACTAAAATCTATTAGTTCTATGTAAAATATGTTTATAAAAATTAGAGAGGCGAAAGAACGTACTTCTAAATTCGTACCTTTAGATTATGTTGGATTATATTGTTTTTTTCTACACACAATTTTAAAAATTTTAAAAGATATTCTGAGTTGGGTACCTAAATTCACAGTCGTGGTCTCAGTCAAATTCTTGCAATATCTTTTTGAAATCGGAAATTACAGTACGCCCGGGAAGTCTTGCAAACAACATATTTATTGCAGTTGTGTTTACATTCACATTTCCGAAAGAAATGTTTCTTGCCATTTTCAATCACATTTACTCGCATCACGTTTGTTTCTCGAGATAAAAAGAACGTCTTTTATTTACACAAGGAATAATTTGTCCTCCAGTATTTTTTTAATATTTGCGTTTGATAGTTAAGTGAAATTTCATTGCGCGCATTCAATAAATAGGAAGTTTGGATAAAGTATCGCTGATAACTAGAGGGGAATTTCTATGGCTGAAAATAAGGACATGTGTATGTAGGACAGATAAATGCACAAAATTATTCAAATTTGGTGTCTGGAGTTCGGTGCCTTCAGGATTTATCGTCGTGTCTAGAATAGTTTCAAATTCAACCAATTGCTGCTACTACTATTTCAATGCTACTACTGCTAATATAATTATGTCACTGCAAAGACTCTTTCATTTAGGTGCTGAGTGACTAACGGTGCATAATAATTTATTCAAAATCAAACCCAATTGCATATCGGCAAAAAATATCGATTTTTGTCTTCAGTGTAATTTATGGTGACATGCATTTGTTTTAGATTCTAAAGTCAAACAATTTTACTCTGTGAATATGAACATTGCATTATTCCATGAAAACAAACTATAAACATTGAATCAATATGAAGCGATTTGGTGAAACGTCACAAACAGAAATAGATGAGATAATAAATAATGCAATGCCCAAAATAGTAAAAAGAACAAGGAAAGCGTGTGGAAGCAGTTTCAGCAGTTTTGTGACGAAAGAAATTACGAACTTTTGTCAGAAACGCCAAATGAAGAGATTGCAAACATTTTGAAAGACTGGGCTATCAATATGAGAAAAGTAAACGGCCAGGAATACAAAGAATATACAGTAAAAACTATGTGGAACTTGACGGCAAAAATCATACAAGAAAAATACTTCGCAGAGCACAAGCGTGTTTTCAACCCATTTGTAGATGTAGAATTCAAACACGCCAGGTACGCAAGAAAGGTGAAAAGGCGGCAACTTAAATCCCAGCAGAAGAAAAGAAAGGTTAGTTCTATTCTGAAAACTTCTTCTTCTTCTATGTAGATGGAACCTGTTATTCTTCACACATCACCTTCATGATCCAGTCGGGAGATGTCGATGCCCAGCTTTCGATCCATCTTTTCTTCGGTCTTCCTGGATCCCTCTTGCCTAAAGTCTTAAATTCTTGCCATCCTGACAAGTCTACTATTACCTGCCCTGGAAACGTGTTCATCACAGCCTTTTCTTTTTCATTCTTAGGAATTTAACGATGTCCGTCTCGCTACACTCATTTCTTATATCTTTATTATTTATTCTGTCCCACCTTGTTTTTTCCAGTTATTTCTCTTAAAGTAGACATCTCTGAGTTCTTAGTAGAGCTGTAGTTATTCTAGTATCAACCCGCGTCTCTGCTCCGGGTCATTCCATATTAAATCAACACAGTTTTAATTAAAATTTTACCTCACCATTTTAGATTCAGATGAAATTTGACACATAGGTAGTATGTATGGAGAATAAGAAAACTACATATTTTGAGTAAAATATTTCCACCCGTTTGTGAAATACAGCCATGTAAAATTTTGCAAAATTGGCTTCCCGAAAATTTTTAATTGATGTAGAACCTCACCAAATTAAGATAGAGAGCTGGAATCGGTGTCATTTTTCAGCTTTCTTTATGGCCTTTTATATGATATACAACTCAACAGGGGTTGCGTTCAAAAACGTTTTCAAATTTGAATTTAAAAGTTTGATTTTGAGTTTTTTCAAAATGCTCATCTTCAAAAAATTGAAAAAATTCTATAATAATTCTTGTATATATCCAAACAGATGGTGCAAGTTTAAAAATGGGACTGCAATGGGTTCATATGGTTATGTTTATTTAAAATGCACAATATTACTTACTCTAGATTTTACTGATTTAAAATGCATTTTATTTCAAATTATAAGACCTAATATATACAAATTATTAATTTAGTGTTTTTATTGGCGAGTGTGTTGTGTTTTTTTTTATGAATTTTCTTCTTCTTCTTCTTCTTCTTCTTCTTATTATTATTATTATTATTATTATTATTATTATTATACCGCGGAATGTCATGCAATTGCATATTTTTACTGACTGCATATCGAAAGGAAATGTATATAACTTTACCTATCACCAAAAATAAAACAAACCAGGGTCACCTTTTAGTTGATGAACCAGATACGTGGGAACCTAAACATTTAAGCGAAATGAATCGTTGAGGAATGAACACCAACTTTGAGCAGCGTCAGCTGGTTATTTACCATCATGCAAAGGGTTAATGATGCCCAAAATTTTGCAAATGCCATTAATGAAAAAAGCACAGTAAGTGAAAATCTCGTGGTCTATCAATGAATAGGCGATTGAACTGCAACCCGGAGGAGAACGTCCGAAGACTTTCTGATCCAGAAGAGAATCTTGTTGTGAAAATAATAAAGAAGGACCCTCGTATTAATGCACCAAAAGTTACTCCACAGTTATAAATTGGAATTGGCAAGAAACTAAATCCCGAAACCATGCGAAGGGTACTAAGGAAGTTCAATTTCCCTAGCCGCGTTGTCAGAAGAAACCCACTTCTAAGTTGAAATGGAAATACCTGACCTCGATCCTCTTCTCCACAAAAACCTGGAATACATGCACTAAAATATACCTCATACATTAAAATACGCATTTAAACTAAAAAATTGCACACATGCAAAATTAAAATAAGGTAGATTTGTTTTATTTTTGGTGATAGATAGAGTTATATACATTTTCTTTCGATATGCATAGTCAAAACATTTGCAATTGCATGATGTTCCGCGGTCTAATAAAAATAATAATAATAATAATAATAATAATAATAATAATAATAATAACAACAATAACAATAAAACACAACACACTCACCAACAAAAACACAAAATAACAATTTGTATATATTAGGTCTTATAATTTGAAATAAAATGCATTTTAAATCAGTAAAATCTAGAGTAAGTAAATATTGTGCATTTTAAATAAACATAACCTTATGAACCCATTGCAGTCCCATTTTTAAACTTGCACCATCTGTTTGGATATATACAAGGATTATTATAGAATTTTTTCAATTTTTTTGAAGATGAGCATTTTGAAAAAACTCAAAATCAAACTTTTAAATTCAAATTTGAAAACTTTTTTAACGCAACCCCTATTGAGTTGTATATCATATAAAAGGCTATAAAGAAAGCTACAAAATGACACCTGTTCCAGCTCTCTATCTTAATTTGGTGAGGTTCTACATCAATTTAAAAATTTTCGGGAAGCCAATTTTGCAAAATTTTACACGGCTGTATTTCAGAAACGGGTGGAAATATTTTACTCAAAATTTGTAGTTTTCTTATTCTCCATGCATACTACCTATGTGTCAAATTTCATTTGAATCTGAGATGGTGATGTAAAATGACTGTGTTGATTTAATATGGAATGACCCGCTCCTTAAGTCATAAAAGGTTTTATATGGTTTTATACATATACATTTTAACTTTACTTTCTGTATTAAGATATTTCTTTCTCCAGGTTACATCTTTTAGATATCCCGATATTCTAGCTCCTTTGATTACTTGTTGTTTAACTTCATTACAAGTGTCTCTCGTGCTTGAAATTTCCACCCCTAAGTATGTGGCTTTCATGATTTGTTCGATTATTTTATTATTCACCATTAATTTACACCTAATTGGATCCTTTGAAATTACCATTTATTTAGTTTATTTCAGGTGATATAATCATGTGGTGTTGTTCTGCAGTTTTCGATAGCGTATGGAGAAGTCTTTGTAAGTCGTCTTCTGAATTAGCCAATAGTACTGCATCATCTGCATAGCAGACTATTGGTATTATTTTACTTCCCATTTCATATCCTGGCATTTCTTTTACGCTGTCTTTTATCTTATCCATAACCAGATTAAAATGCACAGGGCTGAGAGAATCGCCTTGTCTGACACCGGCTGCGCAAATGATTTCGTCTGTAACCATATTTGCTACTTGCACTTTCGTGATGATATTCGTATTCATGTCTTCAAGTATCTTTACGAATATTTCTGGAGTATTCTTTTCTCTCAGAATACTTAACAAATCTTGTAGTCGTACGCGATCGAACGCCTTCTTTAGATCTATGAAGCACAAGAAAGCTGGGACGTTAAATTCAATCGCCATGTCGACTACTTGACGGATTACAAATATGGCATCTGTTGTTGATCGATTAGGCCGAAATCCTTGTTGTTCTTCATTTATCTGCGGAAGTGGTTCTAATATAACCTTTGAGAACAATTTTTGAGTTGTATTTAATAAAGTAATACCTCTATAGTTTTCTGGGTTATTCTTCGTTCCTCTGTTAAAGATTGGTTTGGTCGTGCTGGTTTTCCATTCTAATGGTATTCTGCCTCTCTTGATAATGATGTTGAATGATATAGTTAGCTGTTCTTCTAAATTCTTGCCGCCACATTTCAATAACGTTCTGAAAACAACTCATTAATTAGTGTTTAAATTAATTTATTTCTCGTCAGAAATAGTAAAAAATGGGTAAATACCAACGTACGGGGGAGAAGTATAATCTGCGTAAATTTTATTGAACACCAGAAACCTCTAAACTTCTCTCTATTGACTATCTCTTACCAATTTGTAACCTACGAGAGAATGAAATGAATGTAAATAAACCGAAAAGTATACCTCCGCTGAAGAGTGTGATACGTCGCTGTCATCTTACTACAACCATTCTGTCAACGCTCCGCTAACACAGGTGCCTAATGGCGATCTCGACTGCACCCACACGTTGCACAATACCATTCTATCTATATATCTATTGAAACATGAAGGATGCGCATGAAAACGTAAATGCTTTGATCAAATTTATGTCGATAAGTGAATACGAAATTCAAGTAAAGAACAAAAATACGATCTGCCGCTTGTCTTGCATTGACACGCAGTTTTTCATTCTGACCTTTTGTAAGAAGTTAGTATTGTGATCGTGCGCGGCAAAACGGTAATATTTCGAGAGAAAAATTCTTATTGCTGTGCCCTGGAAGATGTGGGTAACTCGTGTTCCTATGTAGTACAATAAATCACTTCCTCTAAAACGGTGTGTAATCAGAAACCGTGTTTTGTGGGTCTTTTATGCGAAAAAATCGATTGAGTACAAAACATCTGCTGACCGTCTGTCTGAATTTGGTCAACGCTAGCGCCTAAACCATTCAGACGGTTTTGTCCAAAATAGATATTCCCCGATCGGTCTTAACTAACTCAAGGCTCTGCGAGTTTAAAACATATTTTGATTTTTTAGGAGTAGTTTAAATGAAGCTTTTTAATTAAAACATTTTTTAAAATTAAACTTTGTTCTCGGTTGTCGTGAAGAGCGCTTAAAAATGGTTTAAGTCTCATTTTCTATATAATCTCTGAATTTTCGAGAATTGCAAATGTTCAAAATTATTTCGGTGTCTGCCTACTACTTCAATATTGAAGATAGAATTTGTTTCCTTAATGAAATCTTTTTTTTACATTTTTCCTACGGATGGAGCAAACGACGTTTAAAAATGGTGCAAATGCCATCTTCATTTTACCCACTGAATTTTCGAAAATTGCAGAAGTTATAAATATTTCAAGAAAGTATGTGCTGTTGTAGCCCATTAGATTTGTATAACCCGTAGGATAAAAATTGGTACAATAATCTATCATAAGTTTAACATAAAATTTACTTACAAGAAAAGCAAAAGTAATTCATTCCGAATCTGATAGGCTGTATCGGCTATCAATTGCAATTTCTGTATTATTCTTGCATATTGAATTGAACACGTTTAAAATAACTTTTATGGTTCAGCCACCTTCTGTCGGCTTTTCCCGCGAATGTCTTACATTTACTGTCTTTACTAGGGATGGAGACGATTGGACAGTCTTTGCATTTTTTCGTGAAAAATGCACTTCACAGAATCCAGTCAATTGTCACGTGTACACTATTTTTAACACCTAATCTTGACATTGCAGTGCAAAAGACATACTCGTTTATCATTCATGCCGCGTGACTCCAATTTTTTAGCTATTTGATGAACAGATGTGGTACGCGGCCCGCCATTACATCGGAAATACAGGCAAATGCGGCTCAGAGCATCAACTGATGTCACTGCAGTCCCTCTGAACGGGAGGTCCTGGGATTCCGAGTCCCGATGGTGGCAGGATTTTCGACATCGACTTGTCAGAAACCATTATAATAGTTATTTATGTTCTCTAAGTCAAAGTGTCTAAGGACGAGGCCGGAAGGTTAACTGCGAGCGGAGGGATAGCGGATCCGAATAGTTAACCTTTCGGCTGAGTACTTAAACACTAGTAGAGCACGTGTTAATACAATGTTTTTTTAATTCTAGTTATTTAAAATAAATATTTAACACTTTCATGAGTTAAGAATTGTCATTACTCTCGATGTTCTGTAGCAAGGTAAAGGGTTGGTCTTGGTAAAGGGTCTTAATACAGTTTTTAAATAACGATCGCAGTGCGCGGAAAGACCAAACGAACATAGGGGGACATATGGGGACAAGCGGGACAAAGCGTAAAAAGGAGGGCGAAGAGAGCAAAGGGACAAAGGGGACAAAATTGGAAAAGGGGAAGAAAGGGATCAATGGGAAAGAAAGGGACAAGGGGACAAATTAGAGAATGGGGACATAGATACAAAATAGGACAAGGGGCAAAGAGACAAATGGGGAAAGGGGACAAAGGGACAAATGGTACAAAGGGACACACAGGACAATGGGAACAAATGTGACAATGAGACAAACAGGACAAGAGGACAAATGGGGTTGGGGAACAAATACGACAAGGACGACAAATGGGACAAAGGGGAAAATGGGACAATGAAGAAAATGGAACAAGAGAGCTAAATGGTATAAAATGATAAATGGGACAAGAGGGCAAAATGTGACAAGGGGGACAAACGGGACACGGGGACGAAGTGGGCAAAGAGCGAATTGAAAGAAAGGGACAAAATAGGACAAGGTGGATGAAGGGACAAAACGGGACAATGAGCCAAATGGACAAAATAGCGAAATCTGACAAGGGGGGCAAAGAGGCAAAGGCGATACAAAGGGACAAAAAGGATAATGGGGACAAGTGGGACAAAAATTTCAGAATCGTTTTCTTTCAATACTAACGAAGATAAATGTCACGGTTTCAAGTGACCATTACACTCAGTGGAATGTTAAAAAATTGTAACTTATATATATATATATATATATATATATATATATATATATATATATACGGGGCTTGATTTCTGGCGGAACGCGAAGGAACGGCGTTCCGGTACCTCGAGAGTAATTGTTAAATTATATAATAAATATATAACTATTTCCATTAAATTAGTAATAAATTAGAGGTGTGTTCCGGAACCTAAAATTTTATAAATTAAGCACTGTATGCGAAAACAATTGAAAACATATTATTTTTCTTATTTACATCGATAAACACGCGCTTAGCTCCTCAGCAATCAACCATCTAAACCATCAATTAAAGAGTACCCTTAGCAGTGGTCGTTATAATGCTCGAGAGTCCATTAAAAATAGTTTTGCGGACATTCGGGCTTAGATTTTACCATAGCTCATAAATTTTTGGATGAATAAGATGTCGCCACAAAACAGAATTTTGGGGAATAAACAAAAACAAAATACTTTGGTGTTACCTTACCATCAGTAGCGATGAGTGGTATCGACTCAGATCTACTGTAACGCAGCTTGGGTGAAGCCAAAACGAGGGATTTCTTCCAAATTATCAAAATATACAAACTCTTTATTATACAAAACCACGACGAGAAAAATGTTATGTATGCCACACATCCCATATCTTTTTCAGTTGCATGGGTGACAGAACTAAGGAACAAGTACAATTGTTTTGCCATCGTTAATTAGCAAAAATAAGTATGATAATTTTTAGATTTTGTATACAATGTTGTTTATCTTCGTTTGCACGAGAGGAGCTCGTACCTGCAAAACCTACGTAATCATTAGTGCCCAGAATGATTTTATTCGGCCATTGTTGTTGCGTTCGTGCGCGCAAAGGTTGCGTGGTCAAAGACGAGTGAAACATTTTGGGCACCTTTTCTCGAAAATTAAAAAACAACATAATCACTAGAATTCAAAGTCACTTTTGAATAATTACGTTCATTTATCACTTTTTGGGACAAAAAACGTATCAGATTAACTAAAACGTAACCGGATTCTGCTTATTGGTCGAATATTCAGAAATGCAATGAAAATGTCCCCAAGAATAGGTAGAATGTTCTTTCTAAAATAATAAATTGTATTAAGTTTTGCGGAGAGGTTGAACTCGCAAAACAAAATTTAATTTAAGTAATATGAAGAGACTAACTTCTTATTTCCCGCAGTGCAGAACCATGATATTTGCTCACGAGTCGCCGCCACAGGAGCATACAATGCTTTTGCCAGCCATCTCGACATCCATCAATCAAGAATAAAACCAACCTTGCTTATTGCAGATCTTGCTATATGTTTCGTATAGGATGTCTACGTGTATTGAAGAAATTATATTTTCAAATTATTCCAAACGAAGCAACTTTGAGTTGACCAGAAACGAATGTCCTCAAATGAGGACGCTGGGCGTTAACGGGTTAAATTGTCAGCGAAGTTAGATTCTTCCAATTGCGGCGTTCTTTCAGCCGATGCCGTTCATCGCTGGAAATCTCCATTTCAGCCATGCATTACCTTACGCTTGATTGATTGATTGATTGATTCGTGTTTCCGGGCGCGTCAACTACTTTGGTCGTTAGCCCCGTAAGTGTAGTGCGTGTTTTTTCTCGGGAGGTGGCAATGATCTTTTCCCCACTGGATGTCGAGATCTGGCGCCGACCTACCGTCGACTAGCGGGGTTTTTCCCTCAACCAGGTATCTCCCACCAGCGGGACACCGCCCCAGCTGGTCTCCCGCTATAAGCTCCCGACCGGTCTCCCGACATGTGTGGTAGTGTAGTGCATGTTAGTGTAAGTGTGTGTGTAAGAGGAGAGGATAGGACAAGGAAGAGGAAGGAAAGATCGCGCGCGGTCCGTGGCCCGTTTGTTAGGGTACTGCTCCGGCGTTTGACTGGTGTTGATCGGAGGAACCATGGAAAACTACCGATCAGAGCAGCCGGCCGCTAGAATTCTCCTCCAGACAGCGTCCCTTACGCGCCATTGGTTTTTCAAGCGGGAGTAGAGTTCGCTATTCACCACGCGTCAACGCAGTGCACAGTGGGACAGCGTGGACACGTGTGGAATGGGCAATAGGGCAAGAGGGGGAGGGCCAAGTACAAGGGATACAGGGAAGGTGCCCTGCTGGCGCGGCGCCAGATGTGTCGCAGTACCACGCAATTGCGGCCGGGGGGTGGCGACGCGGTCACAGCGAGCCCATAAGGGTTCCCTCAAAAGGGAACCTTTGTACCACAAACCTCTTTTGCGAGGTCGCAGTGTGCGTGGGAGGCCGCGTGCTTGCGGGAATGAGCGCCAGGCTCATGTCGAACATTGTGTTCGGTAGTTAGCAGATTCTAACGGGGAGCGAATGCTCCGCCAGTTAATGGTACGACTCACGTATACAAAAAAATGTTTATATACCAAAACCACTTGTCTGTGATTTTTGCAACCCACGACGTCACACGGGCAATCGTGTGACAAGAGAGACTTTTTTTTTGTTATTTAAGGTAACATCAACTAATAGGTCATTAGCGACCACTATTGGATTGGTTATTAGCAACCATTTTATGGTATCTATGAGGATGAAACGATACGGTGACGACAGGAGGTGAAAGGACGAACACATACAACCACGCCCGAGGCCGTACTCGAACCCGCGACCCTTCGGTCCGGTAAGAGGGACCTTGAAATACCAATGGACAACCTTTCCATTGACCCCACCCCAGCCGGAAAAGCCACAATTGTCTCCCTTCATCGCTTTCTCTTTAACTGTCTCCCGTCCGCGCTTTCCTTTCTGCCTTTCACCCTCAAATCTGTGCTATATAAGACCATCGCCAAAGACTGGTTAGTCTTATTCAGAAAAAAGTTCTAGTTTCCGATCATGTTATATTCCAGAGGTTCTCAAAATATTAAATATTATGCCCCTCACGTGCGGCTCAGAGTTAAATGTAGGGAGACTGGAGCTACGGTGGCAATCAGCATGTGGCCACTTCTTATTTCCGTAACTGTTTATTTATTTATTTATTTATTTATTTTGTCAAAAAAACAGTAAAAACTGTATATGACGTGTGGGGAAAGAAATTGCTGACGTGTGGGGAAAGAACTGTCACATGCAACTGCGTAACGTTTGGATCCGCAAGGCCCGCAACGCGGGCGGATCCAAGTAAAAGAGGGTCTATTTTTAGGCTGAATGTTTTGCGATTGTAAGAAATATTAATTACTAGTATCGCAACTTACTAATAGTATCGCAAGCTTTGCAATTTAAAAATTTGGAGTTAGGTCAAGCATCTGCACTTCTGAAAACTCAACTAACAGAATTTAGAGGCAATGAACTCCGCAACTCTTACTGAAACGTGGGGCATACCTTTAACACTGGAAACTAGAAGACTATCACGTGTGAAGCGCCATTTCGATGAATTGTGCCAGGACGAGCGAATAAACAATCAGCAAAAATATTTCCGCACTTAACGGTGGTTGCTTTCTCGCTACTGCTTACACAGTATAGATAGAATATTGTAATGATGCGGAAAAAACGGCAACACAAAAACTCTCATTGCCGGGCCTTGGTAAGGAAAAAGTGGATAAATCCTCTCCATATGTTATGTCTGGTTAAAACGGTTTCTGACTTTTTCATTTAAAACGTATTTATTTCTCCATATGATGCACTAACTTGTCTTGTGGATCAGAGGATGTACGGAGTACACGATGAGGAAGAATGGGAGTCAAGGGGAACGGCATACCTTTAACCCATTGTTCCAGCTCCCGTACTTTAAACTAAAGTAGGCATTTTAAAGATTTTTGCATTGCTTTATGGTACAGACTGTATTTCTCTTCTCGCCACCTTCCCCAATCGCATTCGTCTTTGGAACGGCACTAATAAACGCTTCTGAAGTGTGTATCAAGCCAGGGCTCAAAAGCTTCTACTCTGCCACAATTATCCGCCTCACACTCACGTCCATTCACACATCGTCTCCTATATTACTTCAGTGGTATACCTTCCCTTTGCGGCTCTCACACGCAACCAGTCTTTGCAGAGAGGTATTTAAAGAAAGAGAATTTCACTGAGACGTGACGAATTGCACTTTGACATTAAAAATATGAAGGATTTGTTTAAAACACGCATCTAAATATTCATGTAAAATGCAACCCGCAACGCACGTCACGATTTTTGTTTTTTATTTTTTTTTTAAATCTATATCGTTAAATACCTCATACACGGAGCGTTCTAGGGCATTAAAAACAAATTTGAGACTAAAAATCTCAATGAGCATACACCGTACTACCTTACATCGTAATCTACAGGATGAGATCTTCTTCATTCTATTTCATTTTTACTGGTTCGACGCTTTTCGATTTCACCCCACCTGTTCAGAGCCTATAGAATCTGCAACTGTATGTGAGATTATTACTTACTTCATATTCTATACGATTAAATTACACGAGCGTATCTCTTTGCTCGATAATAAAGTTAAATAAGAATAGTTTGTATTGACAAGGGTGTACCTTCTTATCATGGCATATACAAATAGAACAAGTGACGGAGAATAAGAGGGTCTTGAAGAAAAATATATATTACAGACTTAATATGAAAATAAGGAAGAGGATGGGGAGTAGCATGCGAGAGTTCTCGCACGGGTACGTTAGTTCATTCATAAATTAATTCGTTATGGTAATAATTAGTGAAAAAGGGCCCTCAAAACGGATTTGATTGAAAATCTCGATCTCGAATTTTTCGGACCATTCTCTCCATATATCCAAGGAAATATCCTCCATATTTCCAAAGAAAAGTAAAACTATTAAACTGTTTTTTAAACTGTGCATTTAGTCGACAAAGGAGCTTTTCAAACTCTTACAGGCTGAAATTCAAAATGAATATTATTTAAGAGAAAAAAGTAGCTGAATCATAGTTGAAAGATTCAGCTACTGGCTGCGTTCGACTTTATATGTAATGTATTAATTTAATAAGTGTTTCTATGACAAAGAAGAATTAGATAAAGTTCCCAAACCTTTTTGAGTTTGAAATTGAAATTCTGAGATAGTACAATAAAATAAATATGGTTACTCTGAAAAGCAATAAAATTATTTACTAAAATAAGAATTTTATATTGTAAAATATAATACTAAGATCCTGTTCAGTCAATTACACACATTCCGAAAACAAAAACATCGTTTTTCTGACACCTACTACGATTGATTGTTGGATCATAAAAACGAGGGACACAGGATAGGGCTTCCGATTATACTAGAATCGAAAAAGGATAATGGATATTGTACTTTTTCATGAGGTACGTTGTTTCACAATATTTTATTGTTCTCGGACACATGCATACATCTCAAAGTAAAGAGATGAATGCTGATAAAAATGGGCTGGGATTTAATTTCAAGATGATCCATTTGTGCCACTTGCCAAGGGATCGCATAATTTATTAAATTTTTATTTTAATGAAAATAATTTCTATTTAAGAGCAAAATACAATTATTAACACGACACATAGTGCGTTACTATTTGAAAATTTCATCATGCTGATTCTCAGTTATAGAACAAATCATTGTCCACAGCAAATGAAGTAAGTTCCACGCAAGAATTAAAACTACATTGAATTTTATTTTGTCGAAATTTTAAAGTCGAAATCATCGTAATTATCTTTCGATCGTCGTTATTATCTTTCTTTTTTTGTTTAACAAGTCATGACTTCTCGAATAAAAAATAAGAACTACTAACTCCAGATCAGCGATTGATATTTCACCCCGATTTGTTACTGTGATTTCGCTTCTCTATTGTTCCTCGGGATAACTAATTTTCAGAATGAAATGAAATTAGTCTAATGAAATTTACTTGTTTCCATTTTGTCTCCACTTCAAATAATGATTGTTATTCGCTGAACATTTTAGAATATAATTTAACCTTAATTTATAAAAAAAAAATGTTAAATTAAACCGGAGTAAATACGGTAAATAGTTATTGACGATTGAAGTTCAATGAATTAATTCCCTTGTGTGTCGTCTGATTGCAATTGCCCCTGAAAACATTGAATTTCTAGAATGAAGCGACACCTATATTCTGTTTTTCATATTACATTAGGCGGGCTACCGCAGCGCAGCGATCGCTCTCCGGAGCTCGGCTACGCTCGGCTATGTCAGGCACGAACGCAATGGTGGCAATTTGCGGCGGTGAATAAGGATTCTCTAAATGTTTGTACCTGAGCATCTGTACTCGCGATGTTCTGGCATTAAGGGATAAACGTACTTTGCGTGTTGGTAACCATGTAACTTAAAATATTCGGTCATAGTCGCAAAGACGAATTTTGTACTCTTGTTTTTAATGATGTCAAATTAGGACCGTGATAATTCAAGAAAACATTATTGTGTGTGGTTGTGGACCATTATTAAAATGTTAAGAGGCATCAGAAACTTCAAAATGATGTATTTTCTGCATCGGAAAGGCTGGAAAAGAGTACATTGAATTACCAAATTAGAGATTTTTATTAATTTAGGAATTAATTAATAACAACGATAAAATAATGGAATCAGCAGAACAATCCACCGCTTCAGTGAAGCAAGAGACTGAAATTCCTCTAATATACCAGAAGCCGTGGACGACAAGGCAAATTCTCAAGAAGAGAGTGTTCCAAGTCCTACCACTGGAGATGATCCCCCAACAAATCCATGGTCTTCTTCAAAATGTATATTGTGTGAGCAAGTGTTAACAACTGCAGATGCTCCTAAACTTCTTGAATGTTTACATTCAGCATGTTCTTCTTGTGTCTCCAGTAGACTCAGTGAGCCCAGTCAAGTTAATGGAGATGTTATCGGTTTGTAATTTCTAATTTGGGCAAATGAAATATTCTTCTCAGCTCTAAATATTGATGTTGTATTCTTGGTTTCAGTTGAAAATGACATTATTATATGTGCAGTATGTAATGTACATTGCCGTGCTTCTAATATTATTGAGAATCAGTTCTTATTGGAAGCAGAGAGTGATTCTGAGAGTGCACAGAATTCCAAAACAAGTGATTTAAAATGTACAAGTTGCCATGATAATGCAGTTGCAACTAGTTGGTGTGTTGAATGTTCAGAGTATATATGTGATGGTTGTGTCCAGGTAAGTTAAACACTATTATTTTTACTTCATTTTTACAACAAAATGTATAAAAAAAAACAACATGCTTGTGAGGAAATTACATTTATTCTTTATTTAAAATATAGAATTAGTGAGAAACATAATTTTTGGCAATTTTTAGAAATACTCTGTTGCATAGAATTTTAGATGAGTGTTTCTACAGTGCTGAAACATTCCTGTGGAAACTAAAGATTGGAGCGTATTGTGTGAACTGTGTGGCTAGATATTTTAATTGCTTGTGCAATTGATCTATGCTGTTCTTGCAATTTAATCAAATTATTTGTTTAGTAGTCAAGGGGAAACGTGCAATAGTCTAAAAGATCTAGAGGACAATCATAGTCTCTTGCAAAGAAGATACTGTGAGAACCACTAGTTAATTGTAATGAAAACAAAAAAACTTGTGCATATTTCTTTACTTGGAGAATGTCTGCTAACAAAATTTTTGTGGTAGATATTTTGCAAATTTTTGTTGATACTCTTCTCAAAGCTACATGAAATAATAGAAGATGTAGTTAAAATAGGATCTACGGTACGCCCTTAGAGAAGCAATGCGAAATGAATAAAACTTCCCGATAGGTGATTTTCATGGCTCATAAAGTTTTGAGACGCCCTTATAAGCTTTGTCCCCGCCGCATTATATGCCAAATTACTTTCAAAGGCAAGTTTTCTCGCTTCACTCGCCCAGATCCAAATCACGGCAAGGCTCGGGCCTTCGGCCTTCGCGTTCACTATAAACAACCTTGAATCTATCCACCGCATAATTACCAATTCGCTTTTATAAGAAATCACTTCAGTAAGAACTTTATAAGAATGCCTCTAGTATTTAAACTGCGCAGTTGCAAACACGTGAAGATACGCGAAATGCCGGTTTGAACGACTTCCATAAGTGGTACCGTACACTAGACTTTAGCCAAAATGATGATAACAGCATATTTTATGTATTCTGTTGGAAGAAGAAAAACGGTATAAAGTGTATATTGAAATAATATTTCTTCGAAGTCTAAGAGAAGTAATATATTAATTTTCAACAAGTTCTTTGATTCCCTCTTTAAATGGCAATTGTCTGACAAATATAGACTTGTAATTCTCGTCATGGTCTCAAGAAGTCACCAATTTTGTAGTGGATACCTATATAGTGAAGTTTATAAAAAGACTTGTCTTTCACTCGTACTCTTTTAAATATAAATTTGTCTTCACCATCAAGCCTGGGATCAGTGTTCTTGCTTTCCATGGTCAAGGGCCCAGTTTCAGTTCTCACAAAAGGCAAGAAATATTTGTAGCTTCCGTAATGTAGCAGCGTGTTACAGTTTTAGTGGCTGGGACAGTAGAGAAGCTTTTGAGGGTATGGATAGTGCTATATAATTGGATTTGAGCTGTGCAATGATTCTTTCTTTGGGGGTTAGTGGGTGTTGCAGCATTTTTTGGGTGGATGTGGAGAGCAATAGAATCTTCATCTCACTTCCTCAAGTTTCCTAGTAAGCTTATTTAATGCTTCTCTATGGTAGTGTGTTGGAAATCCAACCAGCCTTCGGACTGATGACTTTGCAGACAGACACAGTCTGCATACTTGTCTGCTGTTATTTTGCAGTACTTATGATCAACTTCAAAGTTTTGGGGAAGCAAAAGCTCAGTCTTTGGCATAAATAAGAAGAAACCAATTGTACTGTATCAGCTTCTTTAAGTGTTAGTGATAACAATTAAACATTGCTTACCTGACATTCCCCTAAAGTTGAAACATGGTTTCAGCTTTATTTCCAATTTATTAAATCCACACTTTAATTCTTCATAAGAGTGCCAAAGTCATCTGAATAAAGGACGTAATTGTCAAATACATTCCAAATTCAAATGTTTGAAAACTAATAAATTTATAGATAGGAAAGTAGAAGAACATTCAGTTGCTCATGAAGCAATGGTCAGGAACGCAACAATAACTTCATCTTGTTGTGTGGCCCAATGTTTTATGATGAAAACACAAGTTCTGAATATTCCAATCCATAATTGAAAGTGTGGTAATATATTGATACAAAATGTGCCCTCCGATAAAGAAAAGGGCAGTGTGTGTGTTGGCCAAAAGTAATGCTAATATAGATCCATAAGTAAGTAAAAAAAACACAGAAAGTTGTAAGAATACAACTTTTTTTTCAAGAATTCAAGAAAAGAGGACACAAAAGCCAAAATTACCTCTGAAAGTGCTGAAACAATTAATCTCCAAGGAGATTCTGCTGAAAAAAGAAATGAATAGATAATCTGAAGGCAACACATACCTTACATCTGAAAAAGCACAAACCTTTAATAACATAAAACATTCAGTAAAGAACATAGTCAAGAAACAATCAGATTTTTGAAGAAATGTGTATGGATTTAAAGAAAAACCTACAATGCCCTAATCTTACAACAAATGATCTGACCCTTACATAATCGTAAACTGAGTATTACCTAGTGGTGCTGTTTTAGCATCACTAGTTTTTATGTGTATGATAGGACAGTTGCAACAAAGGGATGCACAATATTGTGTTCTCTGTTATCTCATTACTGTGAGATACATTTACGGATTCTCAAAATAAAAATTTCACTGTCATACATCTTTTCCATTATTTGTGTATTGTTAATTGTAGATTTGAATCAGTTACTGTTCATTTTCCTGTAAGATAATGTTTTATTCCTGTAAGATATATATATATATATATGAAACCTGATAAGGATATGGGAAATATTAAGCAGAGTGTTTCTTTGGAATGACTCGATGACTGAATTGATCGTAATTCTGAAAGTCACAGTGACCCATCACCATTTAAAATAGTGGAACGGAATTTGTCTAAGTTTCATAATTGTTGTGAACATTTTCCTAAGACTGGCTACAAGAATAAGGCTCAATTTGAATCCAGAAGGAAATATGGTTTACTGTTCAGCGTTCTCAAACATTGCAATATTGACTGCATTATAATGAAAGCTGGTTATCGCCTGTTCTTTTGAAATGTAGAAACAAAATGTATTCAGAGATCAAGATCTGAAGATATTTATCCATCACTTCTGTCCATAAGTACTGCAAATGTAAATATTTGCATGCTGTCAAAAAAATGTTGCTCTTCTAAAGCACAAATGGTTTTTGTTGTGTTTTTATTTTCATAACATGACTCATTTCCACACCAAAGAGTATTAAATGAACCACCTTTTCCACCTAGTATTGATTTTTTATATGCATTGCAATGCCTTGGTTTTAAGGTAGAAAATTGGAAATGTCTCAAAATGACTGACTTGGAATGTTATGTCTGTGGTCTTCAATTGTATGAGTGAGACAAATCTCAGATCTTCAAGAAAAAAGTATCTTTAATGAGAACATACTTGGTCCAAAGAAGGTTTTGACTCCCTCAGCTCATTTTGTTAGGCTTCATGAAGCCATATGTGAAAGCTGTGAATAAAGTTGGTAATTGTTTCAAATATCTTTGCCACGTGTGTCCTGTACAGTCTCACTAGAAAGTTAAAGCTGGTACTTTGTATTAACTTAAGGTCTAATGAAAGATATGTAATTTAAGAAAAATCAATAGCAGCTTTGGAGAAGATTGTGTTGTGGTAATATTAAAACAGATTTTCTTAGGTGAACGACTATGAATTTCATATTCAGTTATTCTTGATGGATTATTAAAGTACCAAAAGTTCTTAACTATTGAGAAATATCCTTGAATTATTGTTATATTTCTGTAAGTGTTAAGTATTGTGGGTTTGGTGGGCTAACGGTGAGCTATATCGGACTGTTATTCTCAAGTTAAGGGTGAAAAGATCCTTCATATGCCGTCCTTTGAAGGGGAAGTAAAAGCGGCTGCCCCATGCTGAAGATTTACTGCATGTAAAAGATCCTCAAGCCTAAATAAAGCCTCTGAGCAAAATTCAGATTGCCTGTTTCATCGCCTGAGTGATACCTCTC
>JAHLJT010002406.1:195462011-195522959 GCA_031308135.1 Acheta domesticus
ATATGATAATAATGATAAATGATAATAATGAAAATAATGATACAAATAATAATCAATAATAATAATAATTATAATAATAACTCCCTAGGGAGTACACGACCTTGCAGTTGGTGGTGGAGCTTGAGTACCCCCATGAGCCTTAGAGCTATGTCAGTGGTAGCCTAGCTACCGGTAGGGCCTCCCTTGCTGAATAGGTTGAAGGTGAGGGGTCAGACGAAGAAGTACTCCATTTTGAGGAGAGTGGGAAGTAAGTAGAGAGGGAAGGGTCATGAACCTTTGGACTTCCTGTTGTCGGCCCATAGAGGGTACAGGAGAGAAACTGGGTTGGCACACCAGGCCACTGATTAGAGTGGAGGCCCGAACCTTGCATTAGCCAGCGAAGGAGGCTGCCTTCAGCAGTCAGTGAAAATCCCGTAGGGTTTAGTAATGCCGACTGGCGATCGGAGGGACCCCTTGCTGGGCCCTGCGGGGGGATGCCCCGAGGCCACTGTGGGTCGCAGTAACGGATGGCAGGAAACAACCCGAGGGTTAAGTGTGATCTGTGAACTCGAACTTGCGTCCTGCGAATCTTCACTTCAAACCAATGAGCAAAATGGATAGAACAAGCAATGTAATGAATCTTAACGTGCCTTGTTCTACCAATGTCCCATACCTGCTCAGAAACCGAGCTAATGTCACCTTGTCGACGTCTGGCCATCCCACGGATGTTAGTCCCAGGGACCCAGAGCCGGCAGTAGCTCGAAGCCATCGTCAGAGATGGACCCGGGATGAATTAAAGGAGGTGATGTGGTGCTTTTACTATGCAAAAGCGAAAAATGGGGGCTCAGAAATAGAAGTTTTCAAGGTATGGAGAGAGCGGAACCCAGATATGAGACCTACCCTAGACTCAAAGAAGCTTGCCAGTCAACGACGATACATACTCAGCAGTGGAAAATTCACAGCAGAACAACTTGCTGACATTGAGAGAAATGCGGAGTATGTACTTCGCTCGAACAATCCACATGACGAACATGTAGAACTTGAAAATGATGATCCCGTGGAAGGTTCATCTCTTTCCAGTGAAACACACGTCAGTGGTGAAAATTCATCTGGCAATGAATTACACGATAAGGACATGATGCGAAATCTCCTTCGGCGCGAGATAGAAAGAGTTAGTCAACTTCCGTTTGAATCTCGCGAACCGTTGAGGAGAATATACGAAAATGCCAAAGCTAAAAGAGTGATAGAAACAGTGAATTCTGTCTTAAATGAGGTGGTGGAGACCCCAGGCAGAGATCTAGATATTACTGAAATCAATCACATCATATATGCAACTGGATATCTAGTATCTCAGATAATTTTGGGGCCAGCCAAGAACACCGACGGCCGACAGCAAAACAGAGTAAACAGCTCTGTACCCCCATGGATGAACAGAATTATGAAACGGATAGCCGACACCCGGCGTGAAATATCACTCTTAGCTGAGGCATCTTCTAAATCAACGCACACCTCTAAAGTTCAACGAAAAATATTCAATGTTGAACAAAAATACCAAATTGAAAATGACACCAGCAGGCTAATGGTAGTTGAGAAGCTAAAAGAGAAAATTCAAGCATGGGCTCAACGAATTAGACGTTACAAACGTAGAATAGATTTCCGTGTACAGAACCGGTTGTTTGAAACAGACGCGAAGAGATTCTATCGCAATCTGACTCAAAAACCGAATGGCAAAGCTGTTACTCCTTCAAAAGATGACGTCGAAGCATTTTGGGCAGGAATCTGGGAGGAGAGCAGATCCTACAACAAAGACGCATCTTGGCTTCAATCTGAAGTTGATGCTGCCGATGAACTTGTAGAAACAGTGGAAGATGTTCACCAATTCTCGGAAGAGGACCTCTTCCAAGCAATTAAGAACATGGGAAACTGGAAGTCCCCCGGGATTGATAAGATCCAGATTTATTGGATTAAGAAATTAACAGCAATACATTCTCATCTAGCAAAGGCTGTTAATAAAATTTTAGAAAACCCAAAGGAACTCCCGGAATGGCTCACACGCGGCATCACGTATTTGCTACCCAAAGCGGGAGACAGCTCTTTGGCGAAGAACTACAGGCCAATTACTTGTCTGCCAGTACTGTACAAAGTTATAACTGCAGCCATAGCTGACAAAATGTATAGACATCTAGAGAAGAATCATCTAATGCCAGCTGAACAAAAAGGATGTCGTAAAGGCTCTTATGGCTGTAAGGAAATCTTGCTACTGAATAAAGTCATCTTGAATGATGTAAAGAAACGCAAACGTAATTTGAGCATGGCTTGGATTGACTACCAAAAGGCCTTTGATAGTGTACCACACGATTGGATTTTGAAGACCCTGGAGATCTATCGATTTCATCCTAGACTTATTGAATTTTGCAAGGCTAGTATGAAGTCGTGGAGTACCAGGTTACTAATCCACAGCGGAAAGGAAGCAGTAGAAACCAGAAGTATTCAGATTAACAGGGGTATTTTTCAAGGAGATTCACTATCCCCTCTGCTGTTTTGCATTAGTTTGATCCCACTATCGAGACAGTTGTCGCAAGCTGACTTTGGTTACAAGCTCCATGGTGATGAAAGGCCAGTATCACATTTGTTTTACATGGATGATCTGAAAGTGTTTGCTAAGAATGAAGCGATTCTCTCCCAAATGCTGTCTGTCGTGAATGACTTTAGCAATGACATCTGCATGAAGTTTGGTCTTGACAAGTGTGCAAAAATCAATTTAAAAAGAGGGAAACTCACAACGTCTGAGAACATTGAAATTGATACGCACACTGTGATTCAAGATCTTGAGCCAGGTAAAACTTACAAATATCTGGGCATTGAAGAATGTGAGACCATCTCGAACGACAGAATGAAAGAGAGAATTCGCAGGGAGTATTATAGAAGAGTGAGACTGGTCCTGCAGTCCGCTCTGAATTCCAGGAATAAAATATCTGCAATAGGTAGTTTGGCGGTACCTGTAGCCGAATACAGTTTTGGACTAGTGGACTGGACTGAGCAAGAAATTCGCACCATGGATCGAAAAACCAGAAAACTGCTAACAATGCATCATGTTTCCCACCCTCGAGCTGATATACATAGACTTTATGTGTCACGTAAGGAAGGAGGAAGAGGCCTCAGACAAATTGAGGCCTCCTGGCACAACGCAATAGTCGGGTTGGGAAAGTATGTAGTCAGCCATCAAGATGACCCTCTAATGAGGCAGGTCATGAAATCTGACCGAAGAATGGGAAACAGAGGCATTGTTAGTGTAGCAAGAAGCATTGCGAAGAAAACTAGGCAAGACACGTCGAATAACACAGACACTGAACTTCTGATGCTGCTAAACATGAAATGTGAGACACAAAAAATGTTAAAGAAATCGTGGAGAGACAAACCACTCCACGGACAATACCTAAAAAGAATGGACAAGGTGCAGATCAATAAAGATCAATCATTTATGTGGCTTAAAAGGGGAAGAATGAAGCCAGAATCGGAAGCACTTGTAATAGCTGCCCAAGATCAGGCCTTGAGAACACGACATTATGATAAAGCGGTTCTCAAAATTTCCCAAGATGATAAATGCCGCATTTGCCAGGAGCAAGTAGAAACCATTGATCATATTGTCTCAGCTTGTCCAATCCTAGCAAAGACCGAATACTTGAAAAGACATGACAGGGTGTGTAGCTACCTCCACTGGCAGATCTGTACCGCCCTCGAAGTTCCAAACACATGCCCCAAGTGGTACGAACACTCACCGAAACCGGTGACGTCTGTTGGATTGTGTACGATATTGTACGACCAACAAATTCAAACTGATCGCACGATAGCGGCAAACAAACCGGATATAGTTATCCGGGATTTGGAGAAAAAATCGTGTTTACTTGTCGATGTTGCTGTACCTTGCGATCAAAACGTCGTTACCAAGGAGGCAGAGAAACGTCTTAAATACAAGAGTTTGGAAATCGAGATCAGCCGAATGTGGGGCGTAAAAGCACAGGTCGTCCCGATAGTTATCGGAGCTCTGGGATTTGTTCCGCAAAATTTGAGTAAGAACTTGTCTAAACTCCCAGGTAATTCAAAAGACTGGGAAGTGCAAGAAATTGCTTTATTTGGAACAGCCCACATTTTGCGCAAAGTATTGTAGAGGCACTGATAGTCCCTAGATCTGCTCCTTAGGTAGCTGGTTGCAACCTGGAGTAGATTTTATATTCAGCCGACTCATAACATCTTTAGTCGTGATGTAATGGAATAATAATAATAATAATAATAATAATAATATAATAATTAATTTAATATACAGTCAAACCTGGATAAGCGAGAGTTCAAGGGAGCACAATCTCATTCTCGCTTATAGAGGTTTCTCACTAACCCGAGTTTCTCGCTAATGCAGGTACATGGGTAGCGTTTCTCTCTTATATGGGTACGCAGCAATAACAAGTCACAGCAAGTACGAATGTAGTAAATATTTATTATGATAAAATTATGTGCATGACATGCACAACATATATTATGTACATAAGTATATATTTTTAAATGCTTACGAAAACAAAACAAAAATTCATGTACTACTATGTAATTTTATTTTATTTAGAACTTATTTGCACTCAAAAAAATCCGTCAATTTCGTTTGGGTTTCTGTTTTTGTATTTTGAATGTTTTTCTCTAACTCATAAATTTTGTCAAATATTGCTTGATCAACAACCGCCGCGTATTCAAAGTACTGATGCACCGTCTCCAACGCATTCAAAGCTAGCTTCATTGGAATGATCTTTATTTCTGTTTCCGGAATCTGTGCCTCGTCTTCACTGTCATTTCCAGCAATACAGGTGTTCACACAATTCTTAACGATATCGTCGTCGGTTAGTTCTCCAGCGGTAGTTACGTCGTCGTCAATTTGAACGAAATCGTCGAAGCTCGGCATTAACATATTGGATTCGTGAGACACAAGCTTAGTCCATTCCTCGTTGCTAGGTCCAATTTCAGCATCATTTTCCTCTGGCAGGCCTTGTTCATCTGTACTTTTCCAAAACCCAGCTTTCTTGAAGCAGTTTTTGACAGTAACGTCACTGACTAAGTACCATGCTTTTCTAGCAAATTTCATAGCTAGAAGTACGTTAATGTCAGGGCTACTGTTTTCTTCCAGACTCGTAAGAATATGTTTAACGACTTCTCTGCGATAAAAGCGTTTAAAAGTGTGAATGATGCCTTGATCTAATGGTTGGAGTTTACTAGTGGTGTTAGCAGGTAAAAACATTACTTTTACGTTTGCAAGTGTTGGTAAGTCCGTATGGGCAGCACAGTTGTCAATGAATAGCAGAATTTTTTTTCGGTTTATCTTCATTTGTTTGTCAACTTTTTTCAACCAATCTTTAAATAATATCTTGGTCATCCAAGCCTTTGTATTATTGGCATAATCAACGGGTAGAGTCTTGACACCTTTAAAACATCTAGGTCGCTTTGATTTCCCGATGATGAGAAGTGGGAGTTTGTCCGTACCACTCATGTTTACACACTGGAGAAGTGTAAGGCGTTCCTTGCTTTGTTTTCCTCCGTGGGCATTTTTCGCTTTAAACGTAAATGTTTTATCCGGAAGGCACTTAAAAACACAAAGCCGTTTCATCCGCGTTGTAAATATCGTCTGGTTCATACCTTCTAAAAGATTGGCAGATCTTCAGTCCACTGGTTGCACACACCTTGGTCCACAGATTACTTTCTCCAGCTGCTTTTTGAAAAGCTATGTCATGACGCCTTTTTAAAACCCCTCTAACCAGCCGTTGCTAGCAGAAAAGTTCTGGATTCCCAGTTTTGTAGCAAAACTCTTTTGATTGTTCTTTCAACAAGGTCCATCTATGGGGATATTCTTATCGAGAGTTTGTTTTATCCATTCCAAAAGGCACTTTTCGATATTGGGAAATTCAGAAACTCTAGTCCTCTTAATATTTCCATGTCCATCAGAGCACTCAGACTTTATAGAGTCTTTTGATTTAATAATTTTATAATAGGTGGATTCTGGTAAATTAAACTCCCTCTGAATTTCATTTCGCGATTTTCCGGATTCAAACGCATTCACTATTTTAAGTTTATCACTTAATGACAGTACTTTAATTTTCCGTTTTGACATGATGCAGAACAGAACTTTCCTTCGCAGTTGAAAACTATAAACTGAGTAAGTCTGACAAACAGGACGGTACACAGGCACACGTGTCCATTTGAAAAGAATGCGATTAAATAACAACAATAAAGTTATTTAGTTCCAACGAAATAGAATAGGAACAATATTGACGAGAATACAAAAACAATGGTAGGAAGTTCCACGAAAGTTAAGAATGAGTCATAAAATAGCACATGTTAAATTTGTAAATAAAGCTCGACTGTCGCTTATAGAGGTATAGATAAGTAGCAGTCTCACTTACGGAGGTCTATGAGGGAAAAACGACTCTCTCTTACAGAGGTTTCTGTTTCTCGCTAATAGAGGTTTTGGGAGCTTAAAATGACGGGTCCTGGCTATTACTCTCACTTATAGAGTTTTTCTCACTTATCCAGTTTCACTTATCCAGGTTTGACTGTATAGTTTTCAATTTTGTTAATTATTTAATTATTATTAAATGTTATTAATTAGATTAGTTGAAAACAAAGGTGACGATCTTCAATGTTATTGAACTGTAAATTCAACGATGCATTTTCCTCAGTGAATCATATCGAAATATCGAAAATGTTTATTATATTATGATCACAAATGCTTATACATGACTGTGCCATTCTGTAGCACCACTAGTTATTTTCTCGTTATGGATGCTGCGGAAAATCGATTTCGAGATTTCAACGGAAATACACGTTTTGAGGGTCCCCTGACGCCGCAAAACATAGTTTGTTTTTATCAAAATGTCGTCCGTCCATCCGTCTGCTTGGTGTATGTGAACAACACTACCGCCTAAACTATGAGTACGATTTTTCTAGAACTGAATAATACCTTGTCGATCGGCCTGAGTCGAAGCTCTGCGATTTTGAAAAACATTCATTAATTTTTTGGGGGTACTTTACATGAAGCTCTCGGGATGTTCAAATGTTCTCAAAAATGGCTCCAAACATATTCTTTGAATTTCTCGTAAAAAGAGAGTGAAATACATTTACAAAGATGGCATAGGTTCGGTTTTCACAGATAAATCTTAGTTTTTGATAGTTGCAAGATATTGAAATTTTTTCGGCGTATTCTTACAACTACGAAATTAAGATTGAGTTTTTACTTTCAAGAATTTTTTTCTTCATAATTTGTTTCGTTTTGGTCATGCACAGTTTTTTGAAAATGTTATTAGTTTTCGCGGATTATTGCGTCCAATTCGTGTAATATTAAAACATACCAAAAACATTTTCTCGAAAACGGTCCTAGATTTTCTCTTTAAACTTTTAGGATGGATAGTATTAAATGTACTCTGTAAGATGACATAGACTTTTTTGCTCTATTCTTATGTTGTTTTCCGAAACTACACCTAATGTATTTTTTTCTTGTCTCTCACGTCATTAAAATTTACATTACATGTTATTTGTTCATATAATTAAATTTATGAGCGCATGTGCATTAAATTATGTCATATAAAGTTTCTCGAAAACTCAATTTTCTGTGAAAATGAGCTCAAATTTCCGCATTTTCAGAAACACTCGAACACACTTTTCCCCAAAACAGCTCCAAATTCTTTCTTCAAACTTTTTGTATGGATAATGCTAATTGCACTGTTTATGATGACATAAAATTAATTTTGCTGTATTATTTTGTTTCTTCAAAATTATACAAATGTAACTTTTTGAAATATCTCTCACGCCGTTAATATGCACATTTGCGGCGATTTGTAAACATTATTGCATTTGTGAGTGGCAGTGATTCACACGACTTCCAATAAAGTTTTTCGAAATCGCAATAGTTTTCTGTGAAAAAGAGCTTCAATTTCGCATTTACATTAACGCTTAAACGCTATTTTCTTAATAATGGTACCAAATTTTTCAACGAAAATTTCCATATAGGACGAAGATTTTCTCTTCATAATTTTCTTAAAATAGTTTTTCGGTTCTGCCATTAGGAAACGGAAAAATTGATCAAATGTGAAAAAATGTTCGGGCGAGGATAATTGGTAGCTGGCAAAAGGATGGGGCACGACCGAAGTGTTAGCCCCGACCGAAGGAATTATGGTCCGATTAAAATAAGTTGGTGATTGACAATTGTACTTCTGAAGCTGTAGCTTCATACAATACAAGTGTATGATTTGGTTACTTTAATAAGTATTTATTTCAAGTGTTCATTTTCGTGTCCTGAGAACACGTGCTCAGTGGTACGCAAACTGTCAACGCCGCTCCCTTCCATTCCCAACTGTCCATCACCAACTTATTTTAATCGGACCATAGGAAACTAGTACGAGAAAGTCTGTGCCATTCTGTAGCTCCACTATACTGCGATTTTTGTAGGAAGAGCTCTCAAGATAACTCAAATCCATCTTCGCAATGGAATATGTCACGGCATTTCGTATCATTCACAGTCGTTCCGCTAGATTTCGCACGATCGCCACCGTATGAAGCAGTGCTTGCGATCATGCGACTTCTACCGGCAAGACCGAGAAAAGACGCGAAATGCCGTGACATATTCCATCGCGAAGATGGGATTGAGTATCTTGAGAGCTCTTCCTAGAAAAATCGCAGTATAGTTCCTTTGTTTTGGCCCTAACTCTTTGGTGGCATCTAAAACAAAAACTGTACGAACAAAAGTTGCAGTGTATGCAACACGAGCCAGTTAAAGTTTGGGGCTGATATACGGACCATAGTTCGGGGTTCATTTTACAACCATCGCCGTACGACTGTGAATGATACGAAATGCCGTGACATATTCCATTGCGAAGATGGGATTTGAGTTATCTTGAGAGCTCTTCCTACAAAATACTACAAACTAAAATCGGTCTTTGATAGTTCGAAATTACAGATTGCATGCATAAAACAATGTTTAAAACACATTGCATTTCATTCGTAAAGAAGCAAATCGGTCTATACTGCGATTTTTGTAGGAAGAGCTCTCAAGATAACTCAAATCCCATCTTCGCGATGGAATATGTCACGGCATTTCGTATCATTCACAGTCGTTCCGCTAGAATTCGCACGATCGCGACCGTATGAAGCAGTGCTTGCGATCATGCGACTTCTACCGGCAAGACCGAGAAAAGACGCGAAATGCCGTGACATATTCCATCGCGAAGATAGGATTTGAGTTATCTTGAGAGCTCTTCCTACAAAAATCGCAGTATAACTCTAAACTAACTCAAACAGCCAAAGACTTTCCTTCCAAAGCTTTTAGAACCGAGAAAACACGAACACCTCTGTTTCACATCAGCCCTCATTTACAACCCAACCACAGAGCTATGATGACAAAAGGAGTGATTAAATTAGTTGTTAGAATCCTTCCTGGTAGAATGTTTGCGATGTATGTAAAGATACCAAGAAGGCTCATATTATATAAATGGCTTGTTTCACCAGCTTTACTTCTGTATAATAAACGGGAAATTCTCTTTTTTTTTTTGAGAGTTAAAATTTTGAATGTTATGACTAGACCTCGGAATTTTTGGCACAAAAAAAGCCTTGTTTGCTATTGTGCACTAATAGGCATCAAAATCGACGTTTAGGCACTTAAAATAGGTTACAGAATGACTAAACCATGCTAAAAAATGGACACGAAAAAGTTAAATTTCTGGCTTCTAGAACTGATCTCAAAAGGATTAAATTAGGTAATTTAGAAATAGAATAAGTAATTGAAAGGGGTGTGAAGAGTAGCGATCATCAAGATTGGTAACCCAAATGGCCTGTAGGTGTAAACCTCATTAGTATTTTGATATTTCGATATAATTAATGGTAGTGGAAGAGAAAGAGGAAATCCATTTAAGAGTACACGTATCTTTATACGATTTTAATTTCTTAATTTCCTCTCAGGTTTAATTAGCTACTCTTCTGAGCGGTTGTTCCAGAGAAAAAGGTATGGTAGAGCAGGAGAAACACAGGATAAATGAAGTCACCAAGGTTCAAAAAAAGGTAAGTTAATGAAGCAAAGGCTCTGAATTGTTGCCCACAAATTGGGCAGTAAATTTGATGCAGGGATTTCCAAGCTCGTAGCATAAGAGAAATATAAAAATGAATTGGAGAATTTAATTCAAAACTGGTTGGGATGTACTGGGAATTTAATTAAAAACTGGTTGGGATTAAAAACTGTATGGGATTTAATAAACCTTTGTCTCTTGATAATTGTTCATATCATTTATTTGACTTATGAGTATATCCAACTTACATGTCAATTCATACACAATTATATCTACGGAACTAAACAGCCTTCTTTAGATAAAGCACACAAATATTCATGTCCCTATCCACCAATGTATTTAGTAAAATACAGTACCAATTTAAAATAATTGTTTCTGTCAATCAAATATTTCAAATCATCTTACAATTTATCATTTAGCTTTAATCACAATAGTAAAACTCTGTATATGAAATCTGAAGTTGATAGAAGTTATTTCCTTGGAGAATAGCTCTCCTCTTGGATTCAGGTACTGGACTTTGCTACCTGTCCACCAGCTCAGGTGCCTTTGTGAACTACCATGTAATGAGATAATGCTAAAATAAACAAAGAAATCCAAAATAATTTATGTTCTGGTTCAATAATCTCTCTTTGATAACAAAAGTTTACAATTATCACATTTGCATTTGAATGGCATAGTAATAGAACATAATTGCCAGCCTGCAGACACATTTATCTCACCAAAACCACTGATGAAAACATTTGGCAAACTTTCTGAAAGAGAAAAACAAGGATATTTGTCCTTATAAGTGTATGAACTATACAAGAATGGATTTTGACTGTACAACGTTTTAACGTTTTAGATGATGGGGGGGGGGGGGGGGGGGGGGGGAAAGAAATTGTCCATTTTTCCTTTTGTTTTTACTATAAATGACACTACCTGTGACCATATTTCTGCATAGGAAGGACATTTTTGTGATGGAGAATATTATTATTACCTATAAAATCTTTAATCAATAACTATTTAAAATTTAATCACAATAAGTGAAATTGAGGTCTCTGCAAGACATGTATGATCTGGTACATCCACTCATTCTTAATAGCCACCCACCATAGAAACACAGCAATTAAAATAAAGGCAGCAGTAGGCAAAGGGATTTCTATATCTCAAGAACATTTCACATGCAAACTTGACACTTGAACCTACAAGACCCTGATAGAGCAAGAAGGAAGATAATTACTACATTGTCAACATTGCACAATTACTGTTGCATCATCAAGCACACATAACAAGGCAGCCTGACAGATGTACTGATTTTGTAGTTTTGGCAACGTATGGAACATTCATAAACAATTGCACATCACAATTCATCTATTTCTTGTCTCCTGTTGTACGGTTCATTCTGTTAAAGTAACATTCTTCTGTTGAAGTTTTTGGGCCAAATCCTGTCAGTACTTAAGGAATAAAAGAATCCTTAAGTGATAAGTATTTTCTCGAAGTGATCACTTGTAGATGGTCATATTTCATAAACAATCCTTAGGACTGCAGAATGTGTGTTCACTTAAGCAAACAGAAAATATTGCAACATGACATTGGTGGCAGTCCTTTCACGGTGCTTGGCACGCAAATTTTGTAGTTGTTTGAATACAAAGATATTCCAGTTATCTCATGTATGTGCAACATGAACGTCGAATGTCATATTAACAACATGTACTATGTCCACATGCTAGTTCAACCCGTTTCCATTATAAACGGAACAATATATTATTGTAATACTTGTGTTTGTTGACCAAATGTTAATTTTTTTAAAAATTCACAATATTTTTGCTACCTCTAAAATGTCTTCATACAGATGCATATTTTCAGTAATATACATATCCTATTTTATCCACCACTAATAATAAGCTATGTTTTGTAATGATATAATCCTTTATTTTCATATAGTTTCAAGGAATATATTTTTTGTGTATCTTCTACGTGTCAATTGTGTGCATTATTTGATGATATAATACTTTATATCAGTTTCAACTGATTTCACAATGTTAACTTATACTCTAATGAAAATGGTCTGAACAAAGATTCGTCTATTGTGGTTGTGAATAATTAACAAAATTTTAGATAAAGTCAATGTAACTATAATTAATTAATTCCAATTAACAATATCTCAAATTGCTTGACTTGTTACTCATATTGCAAATACATAATTACTTATAATAAATATGTCTTCGAAATCAAAGTAAGTAGTTAAAAATTTAGGGAACACCCGAAAAGATGAGGTTGCATAAATCCTTAATGCAACATGAATTTTCAGTGATGGAGATATCAGTAGACCTTCCCCTTTGCTTACATGTGAGATAATCAGCCGGGCTGCCAGCTGAGCAGGGAGCCTTCCAGTGAATAGACACCAGATGGCTCTGCCGCACATGTACACAACAGGGCACATGTTTGAGATGCACTATCCCCTCACTCGGCACGGAGCTCAGGCTCCCAGCAAACGCAAACTTGTACCACAATGCATGCCCATGTTCTGGCCAGGCAAATTCACCTCCTCACCTAACATAGTGGGAAAGTAGAGCGAGTTGTTTGTGTGATTTTTGTTCGTGTTTCCTGTATGAAACAATTAATGAAAAGATTCAGTGATATAGAGAATGTCCCATCGACTATGGGCTACTCCGTAACTTCCAAATGGTTCCCACATTGAAATGCCATTTTCACTCAACAATGCGGAATCATGAGGCAAGTGATATGCAATAGCGATAGAAGTAATATGTCTTGTTAGATATGAAGAGACTACTGAAATCTGCATTAAAGTAGACCTATCCACGAATGAACTTTCAGGATTGGAATTTTTTGAAACACACAAAATAGATTATTTTAAAAATTATTGATACAGTAGAGACTCAGATATAATATCAATTTTAAGATTTTGAAAACCTTCATTTTATTTAATTTCTTGATGAAAAGCAGTTTTTCCACCTACAAAGCATCCTTTCTTTCAGAAAAGTTTTCTTTTCTAATAAAACAATAACCATTCTTTGAGAGTGAGTAGCTTCAAAATGAACTGACAAATGTATGAATTGATAATGCAAAATAAATGCCTGCAGATTAATGCTGAAATACTTCTTGGACAACTAGGTCAAGAAAAAAATTATCATGAGATGGTTTGGTTGATACAACTCAATCTAACATTTCCCTTCCCTCTCAGTCTAATTTTCTACAGCATTATGTGAAAGGAATATGATTAAAAAGCATTAAAAAGACTGAAGCCACTCCTGAGAAATTCCATGGGATATATCAGGATCGATAATTTCAGTACACTGACTATTGAGAAGTGTCTCCCAAACATAAATTATAGCTCTAAGGAACAACTTAGATTTTTTTGCTGAACGAAAAAACAACAACAATGAATGACGCTAATTTACAAAAAAGTGTAACATAAGATTTTCAGAGTACCCCTCTGCATGATGCTAGTTTTTAACTGCTGGAGAATTGTTACAATAAATGGAAATATTTTTTCATCAATATTTTTTACTGAGATCACGAAAAGAATAACGGACATTGATATATAGCATATTCTAGAATCCAATTAACTTGGTGCTGAACTCTTATCCCAACAACATCCATGACGGTGTGTGCACAACTTGTGATCAGAAATTTTCTCGCCCATGTGTCCTTCCTTCAGTCACAACTTGCATTCAATCTTTCCGTTAGGTGCAATGAGCATCACCAACAAATTCTATCTTAAATGTTAATATTCAACACAAATAAAATCACTACAAATTGTTTTTGCTGTGCTGTAATTTATTTTCAGTTCTAATGTTTTCAAGAGAGGGAGGGGTATTGTCGCAAGCGTCACGTAATTATTTGGGGGGTTCAAGCACACGTTACTACTGCCCAGCGATGTACACATGACTTGCGTCGGTCTAAATCTTTGTATAAGACCGTTGAGAGGCCAGTGTAAAGCAACTGGTGGATGGTCCGCACCAAAGTTGACAGGACATATGCAACTAAGTTCTAAGGGTTTTGCTTCTTGTTATACAAAAAAACCCTCATCACCAATGGTTTGCACTTTAGAGCCCCATAGTAGCAATTATTTAGCAACAAAACAATTGGTTAGCACTAAAAGTTGCAAAAACATGCAATGGGCAATCGCTATGCGCACAAAATGAATTTGGCATGGCGCATCCTTTCCACACAACCACCCACGCACATACAAAAGATAGATAGATACACATGTGAATTTAATTTGAGTGGATGTAATATACATTGTCCTAAGTGGATACTGTAATGCTTTGAAAAGATATATACTAGGACTATTTTCATTCCCAAAGAAATAATTTTCAACTAACCTCAGAGGACAAATAAATTTCCAATTCGGGCTGAATCTGCTGACACATTGCCACCACTCGTCAATATTGCATTAGCCAATTCTATACTCGATAGCTTTTTGCTCATTACTATATACTCTTTCCCAGAGACATTACACATTGTTATTTTTAAAGAAAGACTTGAAGCCATGCTATAATCACAAAAATAACACATATTATTAAATAAAATTAATAAATTCTTCTATCTCTAGAGCATTCACTATCTGTGTCCCAACACTTACTTCTGAATCCAGGACATTTCTGTTTCTGAAAATTCTGGAGAAAAAATCAAATCGTAAGGGCAGCTATCAGCTAGATATGTTTTCAGAAAATTTCTTACTTTGTTTCTATTCCATTTGTTGGTTTGACTTTCTTCTGTACCTAATGAAAGCCGGTCAACTTCCTTTGAAACACTGAAAAATATGTAATATTAATTAAAACATTATATAATACCCAATGAAACAAATAATAGGGAATTTAATCCATAAATTAACATATAATACAACTATTACTGTTGAAGTTTTACAAAGTAGAAAATGTAATCATGTTTATAAACAGTTCTCTCAATTTTTTAGAACAATTGACAAAAAACCCTAGCAAAGTTAATTTTTAGGATGAAACCTTTACTATATATTACTGAAATGGTAATTTAAAATTAATATAACATAAGATGAACAAATTTCAATAGATGAGAGGTTTAATTTACAAGAACATTAACTTTTCACCTTCCAATAATATCACAAATCATTCATTCCAGAAAAGTTCTTACCACACAATGTGTGTTTCTGAATTCTTGCCAAATCCAACAGATCTTTTATTCGGTTTCTTCAAACATTTAATGGTATGAACAGAGCCATCTACCACTTTAATTTGAGTCTGGAAGAAGAAGAAAATTTTTGAGTGTTGCCACAAACAGGTTTATTTATTTTTTTCCTCTTTTCTTTCTCGCCATTACTTAGAAGTGTAAGTATTGACATCCTGCACAGAAAATTACTAAGTTTCGTCAGACACTCTTATTGCTGAGCCGTTGTAACGAAAAATTGGATGAATCTTGTCCATGTATATGGTAAATTACTTCCTCTAACATGTTGTACGTTAGAATCCATGTTTTGTGGATCCTAAATACTGGAAAATTGATTGACAGCAGAATGTCTCTTTTTGGTCAAAGCAAGTTCCTAAACCATTCAGATGATTTTCTCCAAAATTGAAATTGATATTCCCTGACCAATTTAATGAAACTCTAGGACCTATGATTTAAAATGGATTTTTTTAGGGGTTAGACACAAAGCCTCAATTACATATTAAAAATTTTGATTGAATAGTGTAAAAGCCTGGTCTCATTTTCATTGAAATCTTTGATTTTGTCATTTTCTCCATTTTTTTCAGTGCCTTCCTACAACTACAATATTGAAGATAGATGTTTCCCATGCGTGAGTGTAAGGGAAGAGGAAAGTAGGAATGCAACAGTAATGTTTTCAAAACATTGAAGTTTTTATAAAATCACTCAAGAATTTAACATCAATTATTTGATGTTGATGTTTTGAGTTCAATGTTTTTTAAATGAAAAAGTATAACATTAAAAATTGTATAACATTTTTTAGATATCCATGAATTGATATTCTTTAGATCAAAGCGATGAAGTGTGGAAAAATAAAATAATATAGATTCCACCAATAAAGAAGCCTACATAATTTTTGAATTATCGAATCACATAATCTTTGTTTTATCAGTTAAATTACAATTAAAAATTAATAACCAATACTTCTTTCAAATGAATCTTTCCCCTCTCACAAACTTCAATACTAATTCACTAATCCAGTTTTAAAATCATGGATGGTGTTGAGTCAATTTTTAGATTTTGAGAACAGATACTTTGTTGGCAATGTTACATCCCTGACGGTTAGGATGTGAATGAGGGAGAGGAAGGAAAGATCATGCATGGCACACTCTGTTTATTAGCGTACTACACCAACATTTGTGTAGAACTGTTTGGAGAAAAAAATTATCAATCAGAGCAGAGGGCTGCTAGAATTCTCCACCAGACTTTAAAATCAAATTCTCCACCACTGGTTGTCAAACATAAGGATCTCCTGGTCAACTACCAAGAAGTGGCAATGGCACTGCCTCTGATCCATGACACCTGGTAGAAGGGAAGATGGTACGATGGATCACATTGTTCCTTCAAACCCAGGCAGATGCTGGAAAAATACCCTAAGCAACCACCCATGGACTGCTCACAATCCTTTCTTCCCCAACCTTGAGTCCAGGTAGTGGGCTGATTCCCCTTTCCCTTGTAACCCATTCATCACAATTTAGAAACTCTTGATTAGTCTGCGAGTGTATGAAAGTTTACTGCGATTTTTCTAACTTTGCCTCTCAAGGCCCGTCTTCACAATGGAGTATGTCACTGTATTTTGCATCTTCCGCAGTCGCGTATTGCATGATCATGACCGTATCAAGCAGTGCTTGCTATCTTGCCACTACTAGCAGCACGGCCAAGCAAGGTGCGAAATCTCATGTGATATTCCATCGTGGCCTTAGGTGCTTGAGAGGCAGAGTTAGATAAATTGCACTCGAAGGTGAAAACTGCAATTGAGCTGTCGCGCTGTAAGGAGGCTCCCCTGCTGTACTCTTACCTTCACTGTACAGCATACATCCTTAAGTTTCACTAAACTCCTGCTAATTGTCACGTCTCGAGCTCTTTTTTTGGTGACTTCAGTGCTTGATGCAACCAAAACATTGTTAATTAACAGTCTACAAACCCTAAAAATGAAAGTTTTTATGTACAAAATCTTGTAAACAAAAAAATACACAATATACAATAAAAGTAAAACTACCTACATGCCACCTCCATCCACATTGCTGTATTCAAATTTGAAAGGAATCCGACATCCATGAGCTGATCTTTCAATTAACTGAATAGGAGTGACAACCGTTTCATCCTCTATTAGTACAAGGCTTCCGAATGGTCCTGCGATTCCATCTGAACTTCTCTGTGAAC
The DNA here is from genome assembly GCA_031308135.1 of Acheta domesticus. NCBI lineage: Eukaryota > Metazoa > Arthropoda > Insecta > Orthoptera > Gryllidae > Acheta > Acheta domesticus. Next base: position 195,479,426 of record JAHLJT010002406.1, read on the forward strand.
CTTGTTCAACATTGTGCAGTGCATCGTCAACTGGCTTCACAATTACAGGAGAAATATTTTCACGATTTATATTAGTAACAGCCAGGGGGGGATGGTCCTCTGGAATCTGAGCAGTTTTATTTCCACTGACAATTGCATCCTTGCGTTTGACATTATTTTCACAGTTGGGTTGAGCCTGCTGTTCATTTTCAGGAGGTAAAGCAATAGGTGGCTTTATGAGATGAAACTTTGAATTTGAATACTCTCCAGAAAGCAACATATTCTCAACAATTTTGCCGAAGTCCATCTTCTGGGAAATGACCAGTTTTCTATCATCCCCTTTTCCATAACTTTTAGATTTTAGCTTTAATTTTTGACTAATTCTGGAAAAAAAATCACAGTATATTATTTCCAGAAATTACCCCACAAATTGCTTCATATTACAACTACTCAATAATGATGATTCGAGACTGGATTTATATGTAATTACACGTTTTTCTTTGTACATACCCTTCACAAAATTATAATCTTGGCAAATTGTCACTCTCCTAACACAATATCCAATTTTTTCGTTATATATTTTTACATATTTAGTACTGTCTTTCATGCTTTGCTATTTCCACAATATACATTTTTTATCCATCAATTTTATTACTTTTCTTTATGAAAAGAAGTATTTTAAAAAATCAGCATTTTCCCTTCACTATAACTGCATGCTATCTACTCCAGTTCTAGTTTGTGAAAACGTGGTTGGATGTTCTCAGACTCCAGTGCACCTCCAGTTATCTCAGTGCTGGCAGGAGTTGCGTGTCAGCCATAAATACAGTAAAACCCCTTTATAAGAGACAAAATTCACGGTCCGAGATCAGTTGTATATTAAAAATGCACGTATTTCCCGCATTTAAGAGACCCCATTATAAGAGATTCCTGCCTATTGTGGACAATGTTTCTTATCGCTTGTAAGAGACAAAGCGTTGGATTTTCTTTTGAGTTGGTGTTGGTTACTCCAGAATGTTTGGGGTCCACGCTTAAAATAGATTGGAGCAGGGTTTCTCACCACCAGCCCCTGGGAGAGGAGGTGTGCGAAGTTCTTGTGAAGAAACCTCATTCAGTAAGCATCGTGCCTTTTGGCTCAGGAGGTCGCAGCAGTACCTATCGTGTGACTTTCCTAATCATGCCTCTGGTAGGTATCAGCTGTTGACCAGCAGGTTTCATCCAATTGGGAGCTTATATGTCGCTACAGTGACATCACTATGGTAACGTTTAAGCTCCCAATTGGATGAAACTGTAAATCGCAGTATATTGCTTATAGTGTCTTGGCCAGTGTTTCCAATTGTTACTTTCTCATATACGCATGTATGTAGTAATATAAAGAAAATAATGTAATGCACAAATCAATAAACTACTTCTTTTTTAAGTGTCCGTCGCGTCAGTATCTATTCTTATGATAAAGTCCTATGTCCATTCGCACTGCACTGCTCGATAAATGTTCTAAGTTCGATTTTCATGAAATCTCAAAACCGCCTAACATGAATTCGATGTTGCCATCACAAGCTCTGACTCAAAAGTGACATGAAATCAGCGGCGATTCACCATGTAACTTCCTGCTACTACATGCCGGCGAATTCCATTCTTGCATCTCCATTGTTGCTTCATGAAAGTTTTCTAAAATTCAAAATATTAGTTATTTTAACATGACTCTACGTTTCTTTATTAATGCTTATGCTCAATGTCCGAGTTTTATTGCCAAAACATGCTTTTCGATCGCTTAACTTGCCGAAAATACTGAATTTCTATGTTGAAATTATGCACCGCTTCGTCAATTGTTTTTGACATTATTAACATACAACATTTCTTCAAATAAATAATTCCGCGTTCTATAAGTCTTTTAGGTCTTCCATAATTTCGTTAATTTTAAATAATGATGATTTGCAACGCCTTTCGACGCCCACATCAAGGTTTCTTCATAAAATCTTGCCATTTATGTTATTGTATTTTGACATGTCACGTGAACCCGTTGTCCGATCGCGTCCGAACAAAGACCAAAATGTTTATTTATTTCATTTCTAATTCACTATTTCGTCAGACTTTATTTCTGTACGCGTTTTCAAAATTATCGAATATGACATTCCGCGGCGCGCCGTTCTTTCGTTTTGCCACTATTGATTCACGTACAGGCTTGTCGCTTAACTATAGTCTAATAAATGTTTACATTCACTTCAAAACTGTTTATGGGGAATTCGGGGTTTCTATGTCATATATGAAATCATTACAATACACTATGAGAAATAAAACGTTTTTAGGAAAATAATCAAACTAAAATACGAGTGATATTGCTTGATACTTACTTCATTATATAAACAATTTGAAAACCTAGTACATTTTTTAAATCGAGAAATATAGCATGTTTTGTTATGTAACATCTTGCATATACATAATTTAATTTTGTGTTTTTCTCAAGCAATATTTACTTCTGATTTTTAAAACTTTTTCCCCTCAATTAAAATAAGTAAATGTAAAGAAGAATAATTATTGCAAGCAAAAATAAACCAGTGGTGCTACAGAATGGCACAGACTTTCCCATATTAGTTTTCTGTTTCGTTTGGCCTCGGCTAGCTATTCGGACTAGCCAATACTCTCGACAGCTGCCATCTATCGCTGCCCAAACTACATTTTTTTGCTATTTTATTAATTTTTCGGTTTCCTAATAGAACAAAAATATTATTTTAAGAATATTAAAAAATGAGTTAAACCTTGTCCTAAATGGCAATTTTTGTTGAAAAATTTGGAGCCATTTTAGAGATAATGGCTTTTAAGCGCCTACTGTAAATGTGAAATTTGAAGCTCTTTTTCACAGAAAATTTGAGTTTTCGAAAAACTACATTTGAAGTCATTTGAAGCACTTGCACTCACAGACTCATTAGTGTTTACAAAATGCTGGAAATGTGCATTTTAACAGTATGAGAGAAATTAAAAAAAAAATTACATTTGAGTAATTTTTGCATAAACAAAAAAAATTCCCCAAAATGAACTTTACGCCATGTTAAGAGAGTAATTAGCACTATCCATTCAAAAATTAAGAACAAAAAATTTGAAGCCATTCAATTTCTATTTCCGAGAAACTTTATTAGGCATTATTTAAAACAAATGTACTTATTAGTATAATAATGTGAACACATCTCCGCTAACGTAAATATTAACATGAGAGACAAGTCAAAAAAATTGCATTTTTGTAATTTTTGAAAAAACAAAAGAACAGAGCAATATGACGTTAATGTCATCTCATACAGCACAGTTAGCAGTATCCCAACTAAAAGTTTAAAGAAAAATTTGGAGCAGTTTTTGAGAAAATCTGGTTATTGTATTTTTTTAAAATTTCAAATATTTCATGCAATATTGCACAAAAACTACTAACATTTTCAAAAAAATGTACATGACCTTAATGAAAAAACTCACTTTGGACAACAAATTTTATTTGGAGGAAAATCTCTATCTTCAATTTTGTAGTTCTAGGAAGACGCCGAAAAATTTTTAATTTTTGCAATTTTCGAAAATTTATAGTTAACCGTGAAAATGGGATCTCTGCTACATTTACAAGTGTATTTTACTCTATTCTTACAAGAAATTTAAAGAAAAAATTTGGAGCCGTTTTTGAGAAAATTTTGAAAATGTCCAGGGGTCTTCATTTAAAGTACCCTCAAATTTTGAAGAAAGTTTTTCAAAATTTCGAGTTGAGGCGCCTCGAGGGGATGCAGATTGATTATATCCATTTTGGAAGAAATCGTATGTATGCTTTATGTGGTAGTGTTTTTCACAGACTGACAGACGTTTTGAAAAGAGCCACTTTTTCGGTATCAGGGGACCCCAAAACTTGTATTTCCTTTGAAATCTCAAAATAGATTTTCCGCAGCATTACATAACTTTCCCTATACTTCGTATATTACTCTGTATATACGGATGTATATGGGAAAGTAAAAATATTATGCAATAAAGGTTTAATTTCTGAGAAACTCTGGTGATCATCAACAAGTAACACTTCGATGAGAATGCTGTACACTGATTTGCTAGTCCAAGTCAATGCTAATTTGTATAATGACTTCTATTGCATCTAGTCTGGCTGCTAAACTATGGTCCTGGATAACAAAGGATGAAGATTTTACTACTGATGGAAAAGTTGTATGTGCAAAGTGTGCATCAACTTCTGCTCTCTAAATAAGTTTTTAAACGTTCATATTTATAAAATTTGTTTAGGAAATTTTTTATAAACGTAATTTTGTATTATGTAACTGTTTTATAATTAGAGTATTGTAATATTACATATATCCGATTTTACATATTTATAACAGATTCTTACTGTTTTCATTACATATTTCGTCATTTCATACTACAGTAAAACCCCGCTATAAGAGAATCCCGCTTATAGGAGACAAAATTCACGGTCCCGAGGTCAGTTGTATATAAACAATGCATTTATTTCCCGCTTTTAAGAGACCCCGTTATAAGAGATTCCCGCATATAGTGGACAAGATTTTTATTCCCCGCCATGCGTTTCTTCTCGCGTGTAAGACACAAAGCGTGGAATTTTCCTCCTGGTGACTCAGGAATTTCCTCAGCGTGGTAAGGGTTGGGACACGTGTTTAAAATAGGCTGGAGCAGGGGTTTGCAACAACAGTGCCACCGGCGGGCGAGGGGGGGGGGAGGTGTGCGAAGTTTTCGTGAAGAAAGCTCATTCAGTATACTGCGATTTTCGTAAATTTGTCCCTAACAGAAACCAGGTGCTCACGGTTTCATCCAATCGGGAGCTTGAAAGTAACCATACTCCCTGTCGCGAAATAGAAGCTCTTGATTGGATGGCAGCGAAACAGCTGATTCCTGTCAGGGACAAAGTTACGAAAATCGCAGTATAAAGTTCGTGTCTTTTGGCAACAAAGAAGACGCCTATAGTGCGACTTTTGTAACCGTGCCTCTAGAAGGTATCAGCCGTTTACAGTTTCATCCAATCGGAAGCTTGTGTCGCTAGTGACGTCACGATAGTGACTCTCGAGCTCCCGATTGGATGAAACCGTCAGCAGCTGATATCTACCAGAAGCTGAGTTGAATAAATCCGTATTTTGCTTTTAGTGTTTTGACCAGTATTTCCAATTGTTACTTTCTCGCATACGTACATATACACGTAATATAGAGAAAGTAATGTAATGCTGCAGAAAATCGACTTCGAGATTTTAACAGAATGTATGTTTTGGGGTCCCCTGATACCGAAAAATATTTGTTTTTTTCGTTCAAAACTTCCTTCGTCCGTCCGTGAATAACACTAACCCCAAAATTATTCGTACATTTTTTTTCTTCCCAAAATGAATATTCTGCGATCGATCTGGTTCCGCTCGAAACTGCGGTTTTGAAAATATTCTAATTTTTGTAGGTACTGTACATGAAGTCCGTGGGACATTTTCAAAATCTTTCCAAAAACGGCTCCAAATTTTTTCTTTAAATTTCTTGTAAGAATCGAGTGAAATTCACTTTGTTAGGATTTTCACTGTTAACTCTAAATTTTCGAAAATAAAAAAGTTTGCAGTTTTTTTGGTGTTTTTCTACAGCTACAAAAGAATAGAAGAAGATAGAATTTTTTTCTTATTATAATAATTTTTCTCCGTAATTAAGTCTTTCATTAATGTTTTGTACTAAATAAAGTTTTCACGTAATATCGAGTGAAATAATAAACATGTACAAAAAAAAAGATTTTCTCAAAAACAGCTCCAAATTTTTTCTTTAAACTTTTGCTAGTGATAGTTATAAGGGTACTTTATAAGACTCTTAACACCATTTTGTTCTAATCTTTTGTTTTTTCAAAAATTACACAAATGTAATTTTTTTATAAGTCTCGTGTCAATATTTATATTAGAGGCGATTTGTTCATATAATCCATTTATGAGCACATGTGCTTTAAATGTCAAAGTCACCCAATAGATCTGGTTAAATGGGCCCTGAAATCAACTAATTTATGTTTCCTCAAGTTTAAAATAAGTGTTCAAATCATACTAATCCACTGAAAATATGGCAACATCTCATTAAACACATCAAAAACGCATTTCCCACTTATAAGAGTTCCCGCTTATAAGAGATAAAATTCCATTCCTCCAGGTGTCTCTTATAAAGGGGTTTTACTGTACATATTTTTCGTCTCTAATGATGATAATGTGTTTGAAGTATAATTTTGGAATTACATTTATCTGAACTGCAATTGGGTATGACCCGGTGGCAGTTAATTAACAATAATTACAATAATAATAACAAGATAATAAAAAAAGTACAATACAATACGATGCAGTAATCATACTATTGCTAATATTAAGTGTTATGACAATTATTTCAACTCTACTACGATATACAACAATTATATGTTAGTGATAATAACAATCAGTATGAACCACATAGATATTGGGTAAATAATATTGAGAAAAAAAAGGCATTTATCACGTTCACTACACTTCACTGCTTTGCATTGGATTACACTAACCAGCACTTCACCACACTTCACATCACTTAGTTACTCATTATCATCTAATACTATCAGCTTGTTCTAACTTTTTTCTAAAATTACATACACTTAGAGGAAAGGCCTTGAAAGCTGCTGTGGGTAAACTGTTCCAATTTCTAATTGCTCTGTTAAAAAATGAGAATTTCCCAAGATCTGAATTTTGTTTCCTTGTTCGATTTTGTGGATGTGATCGCTTCGGCCTAAATAATTTGTTTTTTCCAGTCTAACCTGAATTTCTTTCCATGCTGGCTGACATACGTACGATTTATAAAGTGCACAAAGTCTCGCTTGTTCGCCCTTGTTCTTCTCGTTTCTAGAGGTTCCCATGACTTTTTTATTACGTTAATTCTTTAAATAAACTTATACTCTTTCCTCTGTATTCTATCTAGGTTTTTCCGGTGCGACTTTCTGTACAGATCCCAACATGCTACTCTGTATTCCATGAGAGAACGAACCAACGAAAGATGATAATACTTTGGCGTTTGCAGAACTTTTCTTTAGAATTCACATTACAAAATGCAAGGACTTCCACTTTTTCTCACTACCTGATTTATTTGCTTCTCCCACCCTAATTTACAATCCAGATGAATGCTTAAATATTTGCATGACAAAACTCTTGGAATAATGACCTCACATAGCTGATAATCTGGTTGCTCATACTTTCGTCCCCGCCCGAACGTTATTGTTTTGCTTTTTGATCCATTAATTACCATGTCATTTGTTTCAGCCTAGTCACGTAAATGTTCTAGGTCTTGTTGTAATATTTGTTCATCAGCGCTACCTTTGATTTTGCGATATATAACACAATCATCTGCAAATAAATGCACCTTTGATTGTATGTTAATATGGAGATCGTTTACATACGCTAAGAAAAGTAGTGGCCCTAAAACACTTCCCTGTGGAACCCCTGAAGTAACAATACCCGTGGTCGAAAACTGAGTTCCAATTCCAACTTTTTGTTTCCTGTCTCTAAGGAATTCGCTGATCCATTTCTCAACTCTAGTATCAACTCCTGAAGTTAATAACTTCCTAATAAGTAGATCATGCGGTACTAAGTCGAATGCTTTCGCAAAGTCAATTACGACTGCATCCACCCTCCCACCCGCGTCAACTTCGTCAGCTACATCTTGAAAAAGGGAAACAATTTGGCTTTCACATGAATATCCACTTCTAAACCCATGCTGTCTGTGAAAAATCCAGTTTGCTTTTTCCCATTCACTGCGAATGTACCAGGCTATTAAGTGCTCCATTGTTTTGCAAACTACTGATGTGAGAGATACCGTTCAATAATTACTTACTTTCGTTTTATCACCATTTTTGAATATTGGAATGACTATAGCTGTTTTTCAGTCGTCTGGTAAACTTGCATTATTAATTGAAATATTGAATAATCATAACAAATAGGGCAATACTGCCTCACCGCCAAGTTTAATAAAATTTGTTGAGATGCCGTCAGGCCCGCGCGATTTTCCGTTTTCCAGAGATTTTATACATTTGCAGAGTTCACAAACATGAATCTTGAACTGATTTTCAATTGGAAAATAAATAACTTTCTCCTGTGTCCGCTTTGGTTTGTATACCGATACAAAATACTCGTTGAGTGCATTTGCTTTCGCTTGGTCGACGTGCAGTGGCGTGTTGTCTGCGATTGGAATTTCCTGAATTTCTTCTTTATTCCCTATGCATCTGCGGACATATTTGTAAAAGCCTAACCAATTATTTTTCTTCCTGTCTCTAAAATATTTTTTAAAAGTAATTCATGCGCAATTTTCTTTTCTTTTTCTAATTTCCTGTAGTAATTTTTGAAAGTTATGATGTCAGTGGTGCTGTGATGTCGCCTATTAAATGCTAGTCTAACTTTTCTCTTTAAACGCTGTATCGCCCCGTTAAAATATTCGGGATCAGGATTACTTTTCAGAATTTTGCAAGGAATTAACGTATTTAAAGCAGTTTCTACGACTGTTTTAAAGGCTCCCCACTGTTCCTCCATACCGCCTTCTGTTCTCAGAAATTGGTCGTATTTTTCTCTTGAGAAACTACGTAATTCTTCGACGTTTGCTTTTCTATGTTGTCTGACTACCGTTCCTTTTGCCTTAGATAGCCTAATCACGCTTGCTTGCACTTCTACCATTACTGCTTTGTGGTCGCTGATTCTCTAAAGACGTCGTAAGAAAGGAACATTTCTACAGGGTTGAAAAGGAAAAATGTCCAAAATTGCGCTCTGCCGTGCGAGTTGGTCGACTACCTGCACTAAACCTTGCTCCCATACCAGTCGATTGACACGCTTTTGTATTTTCCTGTCGCATACCTCTCCTTTCCAATTAGCGTCGGGAAGGTTTAAGTCACCAGCAACAAGAATAGAACGACCGTTCCTGTTTTCCACCCTATCGCTGATTTCATCTAGAATTTCATAACCGTCGTTTGGCGGTCTGTAACATGCACTAATTTCCACTGAATTTTCTAGTAAGTCGATTCCCATTCCTAAAATTTCGAAGTCGCTACTAAACCAACTATTCCTAACTATTAACGATGTCTTGATGCAGAAAAATACACCACCGCCTCGTGTTTTTCTATCTCTACAATATAATTTATAGCCTTAACGTAAAATGAAGAATGATGAAACTGTCAATAAATGAAATGAAATGAAACGAATTGATGAAATATTTAATATACTTACTGATGTGCAAGTTTTCTTTCTTCTTTAGTGAAATCAGATGAAAATGTTAAACTATGAGATTCATTTTTTTGTTTATACTCTTTTAAAATTTTGAAAATTTTATTTTCAAATTCTCTGGCAGATTTTACATCAAGAACACCAATGCCTCCTCTTCTTATCAGTACTGTTGGCCTGTGAATGAACCATCATATTAATTTACATAGTTTTTTCTCAACTTCTTTTCAAAGAATCATCTTGGGTCAATGCATTTTATGTGGTCCAGCACTTGAAATGAAGTGCAGAAAAATAAAACTTTTATATTTATAATAATGCGATTCTGTATTTTTATTTCAAAATTTTTTATAAACTATTGTCTGTGGCCAAAATCATCCAATATACTAAACATTTTAAAGCAGTAAAATGAACCCTTCTGGTTTACAAACGGTTTTATACCATGTGCCATTTTTCGTGTTTAGAGACATTTACTCTTTGCTAAATATTGGATTCAATACACACTGGAGTACATATTGAAATGTTATTTACCAACCTTTTAGATTTTTATTTGGGAAATATTTGCAACCAAATCTATGGAACTCAAATGACTGAAATTCAATTTTCAGAGAGTAATTTCTCAAAGAAGGAATACAATCACAGCCTCAATTTTTCATTGTTTTTATTTTACACATAACAATATAGTAACTTTTTGTACAATATCTTTGGTAAATAACTTACCACTTAAAAATTGGAATTTTGAATTTTTTTTCAAATTTTCAACTGTTGGGGGCCCAGATAAAAATCTGAAAATTGCACACAAGCCAGATCTCAGTGATATAAAATTTAAGTAAAAATTCCAACTTTTAGATTTAAGTTATTTTTTAACTTTGTTAATTTAAACTTTAAAAAAATAAAAAATAAAAAGAAGTGGCTTCATTTTAACACTGAGGATGTGTTGTGCCAAGTAGTACTCTTATTTTGTAGCTATTTTGAACTAAAATCTACATTTATTTAAAATAATGAATTTTACTTTATTAATAAACAAAATAGTGGCATAATTTTATACATTCAGAATTACGTGTACTTTACTTTAAAACATAGTTACAACTTGACACCAACGTTTGTAATAGAAATATGGTCTTCTTGAATTTAAAAGTTAAATCAGCTAATTCAAATTGTGTTTATAAAATTAACAAATAAATAATTCAAAGTTCTGTTTATTTTTTCACGTTAAATTTCCCATTCTTTCCTGCATTTGTCAATGATAATATAAAATAAGGTGGTAATACATTAATTTAATATTACAAATCATAGAACATTAGAAATGCAATTAATTTATTAATATTATAGTTATTTATCAAATGCGTATGTTGTACTATAACTAACCCATAAACAAGTTGATGTCTGAATACAGATGGAAATAAGCGTTTTTGCCAAGAATTAATAAGAAAATATTCGTCTATTAAAAAACCTAGGAAAATTATAAAATAAAACTTTAAATGACGACACTAATCTACACTAAAGTGCATACAAGTTTTATTCATTTGAGAAATGTTTTGTAACTGAAATGAGCTTGACTCCTGATTGATAAAAGTAATCATTAATCAGGAAAGATCTTGCATTCATAATTTCTACAATTTATTGCAGATACTGTTGCATGAACTAGATTCACTGCATACAATTTTCTCCAAAAAGCAACTGTCACAATAAATCAAAGCCAGCTGTGAAATTGATCTCACCTTATTGGCTCCAGTATTCCTTGCCGATCCTTTCCTAGGCCTCCGCCAGTCCATCCCATAGCTCGCATCAACTTGCTACCAATGTTTTCTTCTAATGGATTGTCTAAGGAGTTACCTTTGTTCTTTTCAGGGCCGGAGGTTGGTTCGAACTGTTGTAAATGATCCCGCTCAACCACTGGATCATCTGAATCAATTCCACCCTTTACCTAAAAATGCACAAATAAAGAACGTACGGAATGAACCTTGCCAACTTCAATGTTATTATTCAAACAAAATTTCAACTGTTCACTCACAAACCTTCAAAACATAGCACATCTCTTTTAATTTATTATATGCTTCACCAATAGCCTTATCACGAGCCTCCTTTTGGTTGAAGCCAGATGATGATGATATAAGTTGATTATTGACAAATACATTGCACACCCTAGAGAGAAATGGTATATTTTCACAGCATATCCAATGATTGATTTTAAAATGTACTAATGTAGATCTGTTTCCTTCTCAAAATACATAGAAGTATTACTTGTGAAGAATAAAATTACCACAACAAATTAATGAATAAAGTTTAACAGTGATTCCACAATCACAGATTGATAAACAGAAGCTATTGCTTGACAAGGTCTAAATAATCAGAAAAATTAAATATCTCAAGGAAAAATACATAACAAACATTGAAGAAAACCAAAAATATTGAAACTACGGAAAACCTAGGATCAAAGGGTGATACAAATTCCCTCCTTTTCTCTCTTTCTTTTCTAAAGGAGTTTGGAGTGAGCTAAAAACCAGGTGGCTTAGGGTGTAGCAGCCAATTATGTTTTGGAAATAAAATAAAATATTAATACATAAGTGACTAATTCATTTATTTCTCAGTATAAATATTTGGTCAAATTTTAAATGAGTCATGGACATTATATTTGGAAATAAAAACGAGAATTGAAATAGCAACATCCACAAATGAGGAATTGTCTATGTAGCAGAGACTTAAGTTTTATCCACAGATGGAGAGTGGCAATACGTTATGTGGCAACTATTCTCTTATATGGTGCTGAAACATGGCCTCTGAAAATAGCATCAATTAATAGACTGGAGGCATTTGAGATGTGGATGATCAGGAGAATGTTGTGAATCCCCTGGACTGACAAAGTTCATAATGACTGCATACTAGAGAGAAATGGTATATGCCGAGAGATATTAAAAATGATTAAAATTAGAAAAACACTATCTTGGTCATTTACTTAGAAAACCCAAATATATGAACTATTACAACTAATAATGATGGGGAAAGTTCAGGGTAGACGGGGAGTTGGCAGGAAGATGTCCTGGTTGACAAACATCCAAAAATGGACAAGTATCTTGAGTGCTTCTGAGTTGTTCCATGTGGCAAGACAGAGAAAAGTTCGGATTCACTCGGGGAAGTGGTCACCAACTTCCAGTAATGGAGATGGCACTTCAAGAAAAAGACTAGTTCATTGTATAATATACAAAAGAAACTCCACATGGTAACCATATTTCTAAAAATCCAAGACATTTTTTCAAGCAAAATGAAACCAGTGGAGCTTACAGAATGGCACAAATTTTCCCGTACTAGTTTCCCATTTCCATGGGTCTCGGATAGCTATTCGGACTTGAAAAGGTCTTGCCAGCTGCCATCTATTGTAGCCCAAACTACATTTTTTTGACATTTTATTATTTTTTCATTTTCTTAATGGTAGAACGGAAATATTAATTTTAGAATATTAAGAACAGTAAAACCTCATCTTAAATGGCAATTTTCTTTGAAAAATTTCAAACAGTTTTTAAGAAAATGGCCTTTAAGCGCTACTGTAAACACGAAAATTAAAGCTCTTTTTCACAGAAAATTTTTGACTTTCCAAAAAACTTCATTTAGTCATTTGAATCACGTACACTCACAAATGCAATAGCATTTATATATTGTTGGTAATGTGCATATTAAAGACCTTTGAAAAAAATTACATTAGTGCAATTTTGGAAAAAACAAAAATATAGCCCAAATTAAACTTTATGTGATATTAAAGAGTGCAATTAGCACTATCAGTTCCAAAATTTTGAAGAAAAAATGTGGAGCCATTTATGAGAAAATGGCATTTGAGTGTTTCTGAAAACGCAGAATTTTGAGGTAGTTTTCACAGAAAACGGTTGAGTTCCCGAGATCCCCATTATTTAAAGCACATGTGCTCTTAAATACTATAATGTGAACAAGTCCCTGCTAATGTAAATATTAGCAGTGACTTGTGAGACTTGAGACACAAGTAAAAAATAATTACATTTTTTAAATTTTTGAAAAAATTAAAGAATAGAGCAAATTAGCATTTCTGTCACCTTATAAAGTACATTAAACACTACCCTTAAAAAAAGTTCAAAGAAAAAATTTGGAGCCGTTTTTGAGAAAATGTTGTTTTTGTAATTTTTTAAAATTGCACTTATTGCATGTAATATTGCCTACTATTTTTTTTAAGTACATGACCTTCATAAAAGAATTGACATTGGAGAACAAATTTTATTAGGACAAAAAAACTCTTATCTTCAATTTTGTTGTTGTGGGAAGACAGCGAAAAAAATTCTAACTTTTGGAATTTTCGAAAATTCAGAGTTAAGCGCGAAAATTGGAATGCTACCTTAATAAGTGTATTTTACTCTATTCTTACAAGAAATTTGAAGAAAAAATTTGGAGCCGTTTTTTAGAAAATTTTGAAAATGTCTGAGGGGCTTTATATAAAGTACCCCCAAATTATATAGAATCTTTTTCAAATCTCAAAGTTTCGACTTGAGCCAGATCAACAGGGATTTCTTCAATTTGAAAACAATCCTATGTGTGGTTTAGGTGCTAGTAGTGTTCACAGACTGACATTTTGCTTCCAATTCTACGGTATCAAAGACTTACAAAATAGGAATTCTGGCTACATCATGTGTTAGGGGATTTTTTTTGTTAATTTAGCAACTGGTTTTATCCACTTTTTCATTATCAGGGCCCAGCAATGAATTTGTTTCTGCCGAAAATCCGCCGTTTTTTCGCGCAGCATTACATAACTTTCCCTATACTATGTGTATTACTCCGTATATAGGTACATTTACAGGAAAGTAAAAATGATAGACATGTAGAAACTAAAAGATATGGAGTTCAACTAAATTTTTTGGGGGACTTTGGTCTCAGGAACTGAAGGGTCAAACAACAAAAATGCTAATTTTCACCGGAACTATTAGTGATGGATTTGCCAGATTCGAATGTGCAAAACGAACGGGCTTGGAAATGAACATGCTAGGAAACGAACGCGCTAGGAATACAGCAGAAATAGTCTAATACCCTACCAAAAACTATAAGGTAAAACAATCTTATTGTAATACTATACTATTAACCCCTATGCTATGAACATTTATTTGTGCTTGACAAAGACCAAAGCAGCAATGCCACATTACACATTGCTAAACACACTCAAATAAATTGCATTCTTCTCATATCCAATAAAATGCAATAGGCATAAGAGGATGTGAGACTTTGTTCAAAAAGGCACACTAGTACAATGAATGTTTGCACGGCTCTCACACTGTCAAAAAATGGTTACCAAAATATCACCAACATCACAATCGTCACATGTCTCACACAAGTAAATTTGAAATAAAGAGCAGACCCAAGAGAATTAAAATAAGAACAATAGTTTGAATTGCAAGATTATGACTGCAGGTAAGAAAATTCATTCAGTAAAAAAACTCCATGCTGGAGTGCGACAAACTTACCTGGAGTCCAATTCAGTATTGTACTCGACTCGAAATGGAATTTGAAAATGACTCAAAGAAGAAATCAACACTTGGTGTGGATGCGGTTGCTTTTCATATTCAAGTAAGACTAATCTTCCATAAGGTCCTGCCTGCATTAGAGCTACTTCTGTCTGTTTATTGACAGGCTTGTAGTTTTCCTCGTAACCATTTATTTTAGTTTCATTATTAGGGACCTGAACAGCTCCTTCCTTTAATAAATTCTTCGAAGATTCTTCCCGAACAAAGGCACAAGTCTTGAATAACTGTGATGTAGAAGTTCCTTCAATATTTGTTTCCATATCAGTCACAATCCATGTTGTTGATGAAATTGCTTTTATAGGCAGCTGCTTTGACTTTGAACTCTCTAGAGTTGTAGTAATTGAAGTATTTTGTGGCAACTGGGCCCTGTCTGAATACTTAAGAATTTTGGGAGGAGAATCCGATGGGCCAGCTGCATCTCCCAAAGGACGTTTCAGTCCTGCAAGACAAAGAAATAGTAGTATTTTAATACTGGGTTAAATAAATTGAGTAATCAGTTTAAAACACATTACTTAGCCTTCAGTAAAGATAAATCATTGAGATAGGAAGGACTAACCCACACCTTGGTAATTTCAGGCAGATTAATTAGAGGAAAGTATGTTTAAGGACCTCTCCCCTAAAGCTGCAGCATGGAGAAACCTCAATATGCAATGCAATGCAAGTTCAAAGGACCCCGCTAGTATTTGGATTGCCAAGTAGGGTGGCCACTCATTTTTTGAAAAACACGTCCCTGGCTTTTCCCCATTTTCCTGTGCATTTTTCCCCTGATTTAATTTGTAATTTCACTCTACTTAAAGAAAATATTAAAGCTATCCTGGTACTAAAGATCAGCTCTCTGATTTCGATGAGACAAAGTACGACTGAACAATATTTTTTCACCACAAAAATTGAGAAAAAATAACTCTGTATTAATGCCTTTAAGGACTAATATTTAGTTTTATAATCTCTCAAAATTTTCCCTGACTTCTAAAAATTCTTCCACAAAGCCTCTGCTTTCCCCAGACTGATCCAAAGCATTGAAATTCCTTGATATTCTCATGGTTTCCAGAAAGTGGCCACCCTGGCAATTTCAGAAATTCCTTCGTAAAATGTATACAAATTTAATAGCTCACTAAACAATTTCTTACAGAGCAGATGTATTAACAAACGAACCTAGTTTATTTAATTGTACAAAAATAATTTTGCAGATCAACAAATGTTTCTTTGATTTAAATAAATAAGAAATCATTCAACAATTTAAAAAAATCATTAGGTATTACTATTATTATTATTATTATTATTAGTATTATTATTGTGATACTACTACTACTATTAAACATAATTGAGAAAGAGCAGGTTCAGCAGACACTGGTTAATGATGCAACAGAGCTTGGGAGATTATACCCACCCAAGTATCTTCCACCAGTAGGGCACCTCCAAGCTGGGACAATCTCCTAACTCTCAACTGAGTGATAGTGTAGTTCATGTAAGTGTGTGCAGCGGGCAAGGATAGGACAAGGAAAATGAAGGCATGATCATGCATGGTCCACTACCTAATCTGGGTACTGGTCTGGCATTTGCTGGTGCTAATCAGAGAAACAATGGAAAACTACCAAACAGAGCAGCTGATGCTAGAATTCTCCTCCAGAGGCTGAATTTGACCTTACTAATAGTTAGTGTCAAAAAATCCTGTCACCGAGCTCAAACTCTACGACCTCGTGGTCAAAGGCATTCCTGTGGCATCTATTGACGCCCTAAGCACTTAAGCCAGTCTTCTTGCCTCACAGATGGACCTCAGCGAAGGCAGTATTGCCATGCTCTACGCTGCATAAGCTTTTGCAAGCATTCCAAGCGAACTCCTGCTTCCAATTCTATTCTTTTGATATTTTTCAGTACAATGCCTATACTGTACATAAATATTTAATAAGGTGAAATTTAGAGAAATATAACATATAATTATACATAAATTTATACAAATAACAAAATCAAAGCTCTCGTTTTACGCATATTATAAAATTTAAATATAATTATATGAAATATATGTTAAACATTTTAAATGAATTTATTATAGAACGTCTAATGAGAAAAAAATAGATTCTTGAAATGTTGCACATAAATACATTTAGAAATATATTTTCATTTGAAATCACCTTCTTTCTTTACAGTTGTCTACATGACACTAATGTTATAGAATGATTCAATGAAATAGTAAATCAACAATCAATAAATAAAAAGAAACCTATTTCTTAGACTATAAAGTAAAAATATTCCTATATTCACATTTGCACTTTGAAGCAACTTAATTTCACCACACTACTTTACACTCAAGTTCTCAGATTGAACCGAATTATTTCCGTGGAACACTATTCAAACCATCCATTATCAGCAAGTCTGGCAGAAGCACTCAGCTAGTACGATACTATCCTACTCTATTGTTCATTATGAGAAGGTGGCAACAAGAATTGAATCAAGACCATCTGCAATACATCAGACCTTCATGCAAAATAAACATGGCCACCATATCGGTTTGAAATACTTCCTTCTCATCCAGGGGAGAAGACTTGGGCAAAGTTGAACAAACATTACTACTGTATATGTTAGCATATACACGTGAACATTTCATTTTCATACTATACTTACATTAACCAAGTGAAAGTATTGAATTACTAACTAAACTTCTGTATTCACAGTAACAGTGCACATTATATGCTGAAAGCTGGAAATATCAGAGCTAATTGTCTCGTTGAACAGAACAAACTTCACAATATTTGTATATCTATAATGATAGCATAATATATGGCCTATACAACCTTTTTCACTAAAATTCCAATTATGGCTTAACAGCAATATAAATTCTTACTGAAAATTAACTCATTGTAGATTAACTCAGATCTCATATTTTGATATTCACCATCACTTCTCTCTACCTATTTCTATGCTTTGATCATTTCTAATATGGCAATAATACTAATAGTGAATTATATAGCCTACATAACCTTTTCAATGACAAATTGGATTAAAAAACAAAAGAAAATTTTTATAAATTCTCTTAATTTCATATTTACACTACTCTCATATTTTGTTTTTCACCAACACTGCACTAGATACATGGAATATTGCCACAGTAATTCCAATTTTATTTAAAAAGCACAGAAGACAGTATTGTGAAAATTGTAGAGGCAGAAAAAAAATTATTTTGAAGACCTTTTCTGCATCAAACTTATTTGATTCTAATGTCTCTTCCAAAAAGTTGATGAAAATAATTCTCTCACCAACAACCAATTTCTGATGATTATAACCTTAATAACTCTGACCGGCTAAGTTTTCAAATTCCACCTATTGCACTTCAAAAGATTCGCAAGTCTTCTGAATGCAGTATCCATTTGAAATTAACTGTACACAACTCCATGTTTTCATAGAAAAATATATCATAACAACTTGTAACCTTAAAACTAATACTAGTTTATGGAATGTCTGAGATGTCCCACAATTTACAAAACAAAACAATCCACACTCACCATTAAAATAAATGGTTCAATTTTTACACACTTCATTTTAAAAAAAATGTCAAAACTTGAAATGGGATGTTTTGAAAAGCATTTCTGAAATATTTTCTTTATTTCTTGCTCACATTTTATTGATAGATCTTATATGTTTAGCAGGGCATTAACAGCATAATAATCCAACTAATCAAACCTATGACTATAATCTTAATGATTCCATCTATTCCACACTCAAGAATTGTCACTAGCTTATTGACCTCTGTCTGGGGACTTCTGAATTAAAGCATAACTCACATTTTGCGGTACCTTTAACTTTGGCTCCAGCAGCATCTGAAGCCTTGACGAAAGTCCTCTGCAGTTTTGTTTTCTGTTTCTCGCGGTACCCATCAGCAACACCCTGAGATAGCTGGCCAACCAGTTCCATGGTTTCTGCTGGGTAGCTGAAAACAATACCGTTACCCACTCATGATAAAAACTAACGTTATAAAACAAAACCATGAGAATAAATTCAATGGAGAAAAAACATTTTTTCAATAATACCAACTAATTTGATTTTTAAAATAATATTTTTATTCATACACTATTCATTGACGGACATTTTATAAAATATATCATATATTAACTTAATCAATAATCACCAATAAACCAACAACCAATAATCTTTCAATATAACGAGGTTTAGTTTATAGTATGAAACTAATTGTGCTCCTGATCCTCATACATTATTAACTATCACTAGAAGATTCTCAATATGGTTCATTGTGAACATAAAATTGTGTAATTGAACTTTCAGTAAAAAGTATTTTGCCTCAATACAACATAAGTGATTCAGTGCCAGAGGCTTTTGAAGGTGTCAAAGTATTCTAGACTTAAGTTTGTCAACAAAGTCTTAAATTTAAAGAAAGGCCAAATTCTAAGAAGAACCTGGAGAAAGTATGCATTTATTTTATTTTTTTGTTGATTTATTTGAAGTTGGATTGGAATTTATATTTTTGGCATTCATTGATGTTGAACCTAATTGGGGGCATGGTCGGTGAGCAATGCATAGTAGATCTGCATTCATTTCTCAAATGTTGGCTTACTTGTGCTTGAGCTGCTTTATTTCCCTTCTTTGTCATTCTGCCAACTGGAGAATGTTTGCATGATCATGTATTTATGTTGATAGAATGTAAGAAAATAAGTTGTTTATTGACTTGAAATGTGGCAGTAGCATGAGCGTTGATTATCATATTGGTATGATGATTCATAACGATTCTCAACAATTAGGCTTTATTAAATAAACATGTGAACTGAACTGTCCACAGTCACTGAGAAGTTTTTATTTAGCTCTAGTTACAAACATTTGAATATAATGTATCGTCACCCTGTTTTAATGAGCACATAAATTGCATGGAAACTGTTTAACACAATTATTTTATGATTGCTGCATTGCATTTGTTCTACTAGGTCTTTCATTGATGTTAATTTAAGTGCAATCACATTCGAGTTGGATATTCCTTCTTTACATTTTCTACACATTTCTAACCGTCTAAAATGCATACATAAATTTGTTAATAAAATTTTTGTTCGCTTGTTTTGTTAAAAATCTATAAAATTCAAGGTTCGTAAAAGTTTTTTATAAGACCAGACCAAATGACACTTATGTTACTAATAACTTGGATCAACCTGTATTCTGAATAACCTTAAGCAATCATTGATACCGCAGCAATTTTGGCAATCTATAACTAAAAATTTTGTAAGAACTAATATTTTCCAAAAAGTTTATACGAAATAATTTGAAGACCTTACAATAAGAAATACTTTTACATTAAAAAAAATATATCTAGCTTCCATACTGAAAGCAAAGGTCAGATATATAAAAACTGAATTTTACTATTTTTGAATTCTATAGTTTTTAATGAAAATTGAACCTATGCAACATTATTAAGCAAACATGACCCAGTTTGAGTGAAAATTTCAAGAAAATATTTGCATTTGTGAAATTTGGGTTAACATTTTTTAAATTGTCACTACTTCAAAATTACACAAAAATAGTAATTTTCTGAAAAATTTGTATCGTCCATTGAAGCTATTATTAGTAATTGAAAAATTTGTATAGTCTGTTGAAGCTATAAATAGTAGATGATTTTTTGGACAAGTTCTAAAACAGGTGAGCATTGTTGAAGACCACATTGCTTTATTAAACAAGTTCTTACACCACATGTATGGGCTCAAACACTACCTGTTAATGACTCAAAAAGTAAGTTAGGTGTGTGCAATTGGAGATTAAGGATAGTTTTTATTAGCGATTTACAGTGTAATAATATTGTCACTAAAAACAATATTATAAGGAATTCTACAATTCATGTCAAAAAGCAGATGAGGAAAAGTATGTGTGAATGAATTAAGTCATCAAATCGATGTAATGGATTAGGCCATAAATGCTGAATTTCAGAGTCCATATTTTTTTAAATTCATCATGCTTTTAATTAAATTTGCAATAGACTAAATTTTAATCACAGAATTATGCGTGCATTATGTATGCTTAAATATTTTTTACAAAATACGTTTTAAAGGGTACTTTTCTTGCATACTAGATACATAAATACGTTGTTATCATATTAATATTCTCCAGTTGGTGGAATGACAACAACCGGAAGTACAACAGCTCAAGCACAAGCCAGCCAACATTTGAGAAATGAATGCAAACAGTGCAGTGAGCAATAGAAAGCTCACTGATCACACCCCCAATTTGTTTGTCATCAAGACACTCCCCCCCCTCAAAGCAAACAAACAACCTCCTCATCTGTCTACAACTTTACATGACATTAATGTCTGTAACATTACATGACATTATTAAAGATCTAATTTTGAAGACCAGATTTCATTGACAGTAAAATTCAGAGATTTTGATGAAAAACCTGACATTTCTGTGAGCGTCTCTATCCCACTGAAAACTTTTAAAATTTTTTTTTTAGTTTCAAAAAATGTTGGGGCTTCTTGAAAAGTACCTTCCAAAATTAAAACATCCGTTGCAAGTTCAAGGGGTCCTAACATCAACTAGATTGATCAGAAGATATCAATTTTGCTAAAAATCAGAATAAACCTACACTACTACCTACTAGGTATGTCACATCGAACTAGATTATTCAAAATAATTTATATTTATTAAGTGTATTTTGGAAAAGTTATTTTGTGGAATTGTTTGGAAACAATTCTGCAAAGCGTAAGAACAGTTTCTGAACTCAACTAACTAGAATTGATTACATTAGCAATTAAAAAATAAATTGGGATGCAAATTTCATAAAAATGGTTTCTATTAGTAAAAAAGATTTGCAAACCATGGGGAAAGAAAACAAATTATCAAAAGCTACTACACTGATGAAAGAAAACAAATTACCAAACGATGCTACATTGACAAAAGAAAACAAATTATTAAATGCTGCCACGTTGCCAACAACAACAAAAATTCCTCAATTATCTATTCTATACATCTAGTTACTCACCGGCAACCCATGAATTCAATATTGGTGAAAACTTGAGCAAGACAAACCAAACGTTCCTCTGGAAATTTATTTTTATGAGTCTCCATGAAGCAGCGTCGCAGTTGCCAGTGTTCTTCACTTTCATATTCAGTCTTATATTTATCGACGTCCCACTCAGTATTGAAATCCATAATTAATATTTATTATGACGGTCAAATTCTATAAAAAGAAAACCAAATCATTTAGGTTATGAACTAATGACAGCATAGAACGGTCAAAGTAAGGTTAAATGTGAACTACAGTACTACGCAAATTTTGCAAAATTAATTTTCTAGGTAAGAACAGGTACTAATCCGATAAGATAACCTATTAATCTACTAAAATTACAATGCAAACAAACAACATTTGGAGTAGTCCATGATCGGTACATTAGTGATAATCTCAAAAAAGTAATACAATTGGAAACCGTAAAATATTGTAACTGGTCAAAAAAGAATTAGAATACCTTCCTAAAACTCGGTTCAGATTTCGTGGAACGTAAACGCAACACAATAAATTCAGCTCACTCACAACTTGTAAACATGAACAGCATACGACCGACCCCGGGAAGCAGAAAGCATGTGTCGGGAGAGAACAGGACGTGAGCGAAATCTCGGGGCGAAAAATGGCGATATATCCCTCTCAAACGGATATCCTGGGAAGGAATCAAATGACAATTACACAACTGCTTTAGAGAAACAATTCGTGTCACCCTTAATGTTTGTCATACAATTATTTTCTAACGTTTTTATAACTTTAATTACTGAGTATATGTCTAACAACTAACAGTCTTGGAATTTCAGGAAAAATGTTGAGTGCAGTCGTTGCATAATAAGGTGGTGGTGGTGGCATAATACAGTACTCATGATTGCAAAAAGAAGAAATGGCATGGTCACGAACACGAATCGGTTGCGAACGTAGCATAGTGCAAGTCAAGTGAAAGTGAAAGGTCCTCATTTCAGCAGCGTGGGTGTAAATGTCAATGAAGATGTTGAATACATATCTGCAGTCATTTTGAGATGGTGTCGTCTGTGAGAAGTCCTAAATGTCTCGACTGAGCTGGAATTCATTCTGCGAAGAAAATTATTCTTAAATTGTACAAAATTATGCAGTTCAATTATAATTGGGTTTGTTATAAATATGCCATTTTTAATGCTATGAAAATGCAACCTCTTACATTCTTTGCAATTTAATGGATGCGTTTCTTGTGCGATGACACCCAAAACTCCCGCGTTAAGATACCCGCGCGATACAAACATTATGAAGTCACGGTTTTTGAATGCTAGCAGTGAAAGTTCAGCCGCATTAAAATGGGTCACCTTGAAACGCAGCCAGTAATCTTCATTTTCTCTTGGGCATTGTTTAAGTGCGTATAAAATACTATCACAAATGTTCATCAGGAATTTCTAACGGAATATTAGCACCCTTCTGAAATGAACGATTTAACTTTTATTTTCATATACAAATATTGAAAACTTGCACATTAGAGAGCCAATGTATTTCCTTTCATAAGGCTTGGATAATTCAAAATAACACTAACAACATATGGAAATGATTGATTTAATTTCCAAATACCAATTACATTCACATTACAATTGTTTACATCTGTGCTTTTATAAAAATACCTAGTTATGTCCATAGCCCCTGAAAAGGAAATCTTTTAATCATGTAAAATAAATTAAAATAATGATACTAACACCAACACAATACTGCCAGAATCTCAAAGTAAGTACATGAAAAACAAAAATTTACAAGACTGTACAATTACAAATACATTAAAAATATATATTTTTCAAAAAAAATTTATAACTACATTCAAATGGAAAAAAATCTGCATGTTTTAATGAAATGTAATCACAATCATCATTGTGAGAAAATGTTTCTTATTATCAGTATAAAAACACAAGCACCAGAAGCAACAAAGCTAACAAATACCACAATTAATTGATCTGAAATGCTCATGGTAACTTTTCAATATGATACAACAATGAATTTGTCATGTTCTTAGTAAATAAATTATTGAAATGTTTAATGCATTTACAATAGATTTTCTTTAAAAATGTGCTCATGGAACACTTAACATAGTTCTAAATAAATCTGTATAACACTCCAACACCAATATACATATAAATATCTATACAAATATATTGTGAAAACAATGTAGTCATTGCAGTCTCTTAAAAAAATTTAAAAATCTGTCTTTTTTTTAAATAACTCACTCAACTGGAAATGTACTTCCTTGTTTAGTAAGCAACTCAAGATTACGAAACATTATACTCCACATAGCTGCAACCTGACTTGTAACGGTACAGCCACTTTCACTTCTCTCTATTACCAATCATGACACTATGGTAGCCTTGAGAGTTAAAATAAGAATGTAAAGGTCAGAAAAAACACTTCCTGATGTCTAAATTTTTTGTAAACTATGTAGAAGAATAACAAATTTATAAATAAAATTAAAACAATTGTTCACAATAAATTTTATTGTTTTTAAAATAATAAAACTTTGTTTGCCAAGATTTAATTAATTAGGAACTAGGCACCAGCTGAATTAGTCAAATCTCAGAATGTTAGTGAACCTCTTTAATAATGCCATTTGTACCGTTAGTGCCATTTGTATTTGTACCATTGGTTCCATTACTACCATTAGTAAAAGCATGTTCCTCACAATTGTGTTTAAGCTGGAACGGAATGGTAAGGGTTTTATTAGCTACATATTCTTTCAGTCCTTCGCCAGCATATGAGATTAATGGTGAAATTTCACAGATAAGTGGAGCACCTTTGCAGCACAAGAATTTACCCCCTGCATCCATGATGTAACGGTAATGTAAACGATATATGTCTTCTCTGGCTGTAGTAGGAGTGTCCTTGTTAGCGGCACCATCTGCATTCTTCAATGCACTAAATTCTTCTTCTCGTCTCACTTCCCATGTGACAAAATTTTCAGCAAATGAAAAAACATCAAAAACAAATTTTTCCATTTTGATCCCATTAGGCTTCTCTGGTTTGTATCGCTGTCCATCTGTATCGATATAAGGAATTTTTTTCTTTGCTACATGAAGTGTCAAAGATGCTTCATGAGTCTTGGCAATTTTGTGAAGGAATTCTGTTGTAAAGAAGTGATTACATATGTTTCCAGCTCTGAAAGTTAGTCTTCCATCATTATCCACTCTTTCAGCAGTTTTCTGAGTAATTTCACTGTACTCAACCACCTGAAATCGTCCATCTACTTTGCAGACGACACCAACAGCTTCTGTAGGATTAGCCTTCTCCACCACTTTGGCACCACACTCTGCTCCTCGACAGACACAGTAACCAATAAACACCGGGTCAGCCACCTTCACTAATATATTGTCCACACTATGAGCATGCAGATATTTAATTCCACGTTTGTCCATGTCATCTAAAATATGTTTGTCTCGGAGAGCACGATAAATTCCACCATTTCCATCTGGAGCTCTTGAAATTTTGTATTTTTCATCCATTATAATTTTCCCATCAAAGGTAAAACAGGGCAAAAGACCTTGTTCAAACATCACAACATTTTCCTCTTTTAAACCAAAATAATCATATGATTCAAAATATTTTCTTGTTGGTTCCATTGTTGCTTCACTTGTCATGATGTACCATGTAATGTTACTTCTTTTACCAGTGAACTGGTATGAAAGTTCTTCAAGCCGCCGAATCCTTTCAGCTTGAATTCTATAAAGAGACTTATGGGATGGCAATCCCACATCATACATGCCTTTTGGATAGGTGACACCCAGTCTGGTACCTTGTCCTCCTGCCATCAGCAAGACACCAACTCTGCCTTCCGAAATTTGCCTAAGTCCTTCTTCATTGTAGTTCCTAAGATCTTCCGCTTTTGCCCTTATCACTGCACCATATGATTCGGAGGGGATCGGCTGCATACGATCATCCAGTTTCGTCTGATCTTCGGTAAGAGTTGCCACTGCCCTCTTAAAGAAAGCTGTAACCTCTGCCACGTTGATATCTTGCAGATCTAAAAGCAATTCTTCACGTTCTATATCGGATAATTCGTCCCAGAACTGCAACACATGTTCTTGGCCATATTTTTTTAGTTCGTTCCTTATGACTTCTAGAGATGACATGATCACACACTGTCTTAAGTTACTGGTAAACTAAACACAAGTGCTCACACCGGACCAACCGGCCGCTACGAAGCCAGCGCGGTATCTGTTGACATTTCTCGTTTGACAGCCGAAGTCTTATGTAGCTGAGGGAGGAACTCGTCCCGTACGCCAATTGGATAGTTGCCTGTAGCAAAGTTCCACGTTTTCTCCACAAACAAGGTCACGGCTTTCTTGATTCTTACCTGCGTCTGTATAACATTGATTCTGAGAGCCGGCACCGGCGGGAAGGTAGCGTGGCCGAGCGGTCTAAGGCGCTGGTTTTAGGCACCAGTCCGAAAGGGCGTGGGTTCGAATCCCACCGCTGCCAAACATTTTTTTGCTTCATTTTTTCAAATTCATTCGACAAATTTGAATGTTAAAGACAATAATCAAATTTTGTTTTTAGTATTTGTATGTTTTAACAGGTTCTTTTTAAACCAACATTTATGTACAAATATTTATTGACGGAATATTTTAATGGTTTTATAGCAAATTACAAGAGGAATACAAATTTGTGAAAAAGAAATGAAATAGAGGTAAATATTTGATGGGTGTGCCGGAAATAAGTTCTTTATCTTGTCACGTTATAATGCGGTAGAACAATCTGAATGTCAAGAGCACGCGGAGGCCGTCTGGGTGCTGTTCTAGTGAACGGGATCTGCGTTTGCGCATGCGACAGCGCTGACTCAACGCGCTCTGCTGTGCAGTAAGCTATTGCAGCGGCGAGAATAAAAAGTAAAAATTTATCATGCTGAAGTGATCCCACGTCAAGTCGCGTCCTTGAGAGGCATGGAAATATAAGATAAATGGGTGAAATGAAGCAATGCACTTCTTCCAAGTATCCTCTTGAAGAATGAATATTATTAATAAATTACAAGTACAAAATGTATTATTGAATGGAATAAATTATATTTAAATTTAAAAATAAACAAAAGTTAAACAACTGGTTAGACATTTTTTGTTTAATTAACTAACTCTTTCTAAAATAATCAGGATTGTTCTTTAATTTTTGTTACGTATGTGCATAATTTATATTTACTTTTTACCAGATTTTCGATTTTAAAATCTGTTAACTTACCTTATTTTGTCAAAACCTTATGAATCTAGCCACGAACTAATCACCTGAATGTAACACGAAACAATAAAATACAGTATTCTTTCATGTTACATTATGTAAATTGTTCAGTTCTGCCGTGCAGTAAAGTGAAACAAATAAACGATGTAATTCAAGAACTCGCTCCCTTTGCGTATTAGGCACACTAGATATATTCTTACACATTTTAAAGGATATTAAATTTACTGCAAATTTCATTCTCACATTTTGGAAAATATAGAACAGATACTGACAGTGAGGAAAGAGCGGGAAAAATTGCAAACATTTGAACCAAGAAAAGTAAGAAATGTCATCGGTATGACCCGAGTAACTTTTTCTGTGACATTGAGTGTAAAATGCATTACCAGTGGTATATCCTGGTGTAATATCAAATTTCCTAACAGATGTAACTTACATAAAATATTTATAATTACTACCAATAAGATTAGATATCGAGAAATGTTCAAATAATTTGGTGAAAGTGGAGTGGAAACTGTAAATATCACTCTGCTAAAATTAGTATTCCTGAATTAATATCATTAATCCATTGTATATACAATACAAATACAAGCATTAAGTTAATGTATGTGCATGTAATGTGATTCATTAATAATTGAGGGAATGAAATGTTTTTATAGCGAGATACACACATTTTTAATAGTTCACAAATATCTATATTTCAACAAAATATGATCTGAAGCACATGACTGTTGAGGGAATAAAATAGTTGAGATAAGAAAACAAATTTGTGGTGACGGGTTATTGAGCCGTAAGCTATATTAAGCCGATTTAGCTACGTATTTTTTTTCGTTAAGGAGGCAACCTGAATTCAGACATTTTACTAAAATAAAATATAGATAGTTAACTTGTAGTTTCAGTACTTAACCAAGTTTCGCCAA
Source organism: Acheta domesticus (assembly GCA_031308135.1). Taxonomy (NCBI): domain Eukaryota; kingdom Metazoa; phylum Arthropoda; class Insecta; order Orthoptera; family Gryllidae; genus Acheta; species Acheta domesticus. The sequence goes on from JAHLJT010002406.1 coordinate 195,507,252, forward strand.
AAATTGAATTAAGAACTTTTACTCCTTGACCACAGAAATGTTGGAGTTATTTTTTCCATGTTTGGAACAGTGGGCCTAAATGAGTTAATTAGAGATTTTTCAAATAGCATTGTGATTTAGTTTTTACTTTATCGCCCTTACGAATAAAAGAAGCTAAACTATTATAATCGTGCACCAGAAAAAGGCGAATTTTCGACAGAAAAAAGCTTTTTTTCCCTGTAAGCAAGCATGTCTAGCCTTTTTACATAATTGTTTTATTAGTGTTTTGCTTTTATATGTCTCGTAAAGGGCAATCGGCCTCGGTGCCTTTAGATCCCAGGTTCCCAGTCGGTCACCCAACCAGGAACCCGCGATGTCGCGGCGATTCGCTTAATCTTCGTCACTTCACGTAGCGAACGAATTCGGCTAGCGATGCCAGTTTCGCGGACGTGGCCTTTCAGCTGAAACCTCGCAGCATTCGCCCGGATGACCGAGGGAAACCACTAAAACCCTTGTTTGGATGGCCGGCTCGGAGGTTGAACCAACGTGCTACGCCCTTAGCCACTTCGCTCGGTACCTTCTTATGCGCTCGGGCGCAGTTGACAGATTTCCAGGAGGTTGCGGACTCCATGTGACTTTTACATCATTGCCACTCTAAAACATGTTACGAATAGTAGTAGTAATAATAATAATAATAATAATAATAATAATAATAATAATAACATTGAAATTGATACGCACACTGTGATTCAAGATCTTGAGCCAGGTAGAACTTACAAATATCTGGGCATTGAAGAATGTGAAACCATCTCGAATGACAGAATGAAAGAGAGAATTCATAGGGAGTATTATAGGAGAGTGAGACTGGTCCTGCAGTCCGCTCTGAATTCCAGGAATAAAATATATGCAATAGGTAGTTTGGCGGTACCTATAGCCGAATACAGTTTTGGACTAGTGGACTGGACTGAGCAAGAAATTCGCACCATGGATCGAAAAACCAGAAAACTGCTAACAATGCATCATGTTGCCCACCCTCGAGCTGATATACATAGACTTTATGTGTCACGTAAGGAAGGAGGAAGAGGCCTCAGACAAATTGAGGCCTCCTGGCACAACGCAATAGTCGGGATGGGAAAGTATGTAGTCAGCCATCAAGATGACCCTCTAATGATGCAGGTCATGAAATCTGACCGAAGAATGGGAAACAGAGGCATTGTTAGTGTAGCTAGAAGCATTGCGAAGAAAACTAGGCAAGACACGTCGAATAATACAGACACTGAACTTCTGATGCTGCTAAACATGAAGTGTGAGACACAAAAAATGTTAAAGAAATCGTGGAAAGACAAACCACTCCACGGACAATACCTAAAAAGAATGGACAAGGTGCAGATCAATAAAGATCAATCATTTATGTGGCTTAAAAGGGGAAGAATGAAGCCAGAATCGGAAGCACTTGTAATAGCTGCCCAAGATCAGGCCTTGAGAACACGACATTATGATAAAGCGGTTCTCAAAATTTCCCAAGATGATAAATGCCGCATTTGCCTGGAGCAAGTAGAAACCATTGATCATATTGTCTCAGCTTGTCCAATCCTAGCAAAGACCGAATACCTTAAAAGACATGACATAGGGTGTGTAGCTACCTCCACTGGCAGATCTGTACCACCCTCGAAGTTCCAAACACATGCCCCAAGTGGTACGAACACTCACCAAAACCGGTGACGTCTGTTGGATTGTGTACGATATTGTACGACCAACAAATTCAAACTGATCGCACGATAGCAGCAAACAAATCGGATATAGTCATCCGGGATATGGAGAACAAATCGTGTTTACTTAGCGATGTTGCTGTACCTTGCGATCAAAACGTCGTTACCAAGGAGGCAGAGAAACGTCTTAAATACAAGAGTTTGGAAATCGAGATTAGTCGAATGTGGGGCGTAAAAGCACAGGTCGTCCCGATAGTTATCGGAGCTCTGAGATTTGTTCCGCAAAATTTGAGTAAGAACTTGTCTAAACTCCCAGGTAATTCAAAAGACTGGGAAGTGCAAGAAATTGCTTTATTTGGAACAACCCACATTTTGCGTAAAGTATTGTAGAGGCACTGATAGTCACCGGATCTGCTCCTTAGGTAGCTGGTTGCAACCTGGAGTAGATTTTATATTCAGCCGACTCATAACATCTTTAGTCGTGATGTAATGGAGTAATAATAATAATAATAATAATAATAATAATAATAATAATAATAATAATAATAATAATAATAATAACAAGGAAAACTTAATACAGAGAAGCTTTAATTAAAAAAATAACCTTCACTTCTTACACGTATTTTTTCACAATTGAAGTGTAACTTTCCACTGTTCGTTTCTTGTTAAGGCAAATCTGTCTTGTAGGTAGTAATCTTCTTCGTTTGGCGCTGCAACCCGATGAGGATCTTGGCCTGCTCAAGTATGTTCCTATCCCAAGGAAAGAAAGAAAGCGATTAGTATTTTTACGGGAATAGGTTGCTGGTCTAATCCCAACCCCCTTTTCTTGGCGTACCAAGATTTGTCTGGAGTTTTTATTATGGAGTCCCACCTACCTCATGGGTTTCTGTCTACTCCCCTAGAGTGTTTGACTTCGCTGCGCCCCGCCAGGGTTTCCTTTTCTAATCCCAGTGCTCCCGTTTTCAGACGCCGGAAACTCCTCCTCGTCCTTCTCTTATCTCATTAGTGACTCTCTAAGCTAGGACGTTACAGGAAGCTATTTACTACAGATAGAGACAAGAATTGTACATTTGATTGGTATCAGGAACTCACAATACAAGTTTTTCCGCTGCAGCATTACAACACTTTCTCTTTACTACGTAAGTAGTATGCGAGAAAGTAAAATGCAAAGCAAAGATATTTAGATCAGAAACATGAAAACAGTTTTAGAGCACAAGACACAGGAGAATTGAACTGGAAGTCATTTTTCTCCCATATGTCACGACGGGTTTTACTGTGTTTTGATCAAATAAATCAAATCAAAACTCGCCATTGTCATTATTTGGCAACAAATAATAATGAATGTTTGACTGAATACAACGAACTTTCAAATCAAAATTCTGCAAATCCTGCCACAGCTCAACAAGACTGAAATTCCCTCCATGAATCGAATGTGCAGCATCTCCCTAGTCACAGAGAAATGATACAATGCCCAATTCACGCCGGCCGCCGCTGGGTCACCAGATTCTTCTTCAAGGTCATCGGATGAGAATCGAACATAAGATTCCTTTCTTGAATGCCTTTATTAATTTTTTATTATAACTTTTTAATAAAACACTTAAGAATAACTTTCATAGAATTGGTGCATCTCCAACAGCAGTACAAATTATCACCAATAAAATGAATGCCATGAAAGGAAAATGCAAGACCTTACCACGAGGAAAATCATTTAGTTCTTATTCAGAATTTAAATAAATGCTGTTCTTGAAATTGAAATTAATTACCACAAATATGACACAATTGAATTCGTGGGCGGAAGGGCGAGAAAAAAAAAGGCGCCGCGTTCGTCAGGGCTGCCTTAACTCTTTCGTGATCCTTTGCCCTGCCGGTGACTGGGTTACCCGGTGTGAATCAGTGTACAATCTGTCTGTGCACATAATAGGGGAACTGGCACCGTACAGCGGGAACAAAGGTACGCACGAAGATTCGAAAGCTTCAGAAAAAATATAAAACCATACACAAAATTAAAGGCTGGTTTAAGGCTATAGGAAAAATGTGTTCCAGTTCATAGTTTCTAAATATCAGAGCTGTACAAAGAACACAGGTGCCATGTAGGCTGTTATATAATACTATTATAGGCTATTATATATATTAAGTTAAAACTAGTGGTTCTAAAACAGCACGAACTTTCTCACCTGTACTTTCACGCAAAATTACGCGAAAAGTACGTGAACTTTGCAATATTTTTTCTAGTGCTTTTAATAAGTATTTATTTTAGGGAAGGTTTCATATTTTATCTGAGTTTTTGGGCTTTTGTGTATATTCGGCCATAATAACCTATGTTACAGCCCTGATTTTCAGAAAATATGAGCTCGAACCCTCTTTTCCAAGAGCCTAATATTAGCCTTTAATTTTGGGTAGAGTTTCATATTTTTTCTGAGGGTTTTGAGTTTTCGTGGATACTGTAGTCCATACCGTTTCTCCTTGTACAGCCCCGATTTTTAGAAAATATGAACTGGAACGACGTTTCTCCTAAAGCCTAAAATTAACTATTAATTTTGGGTAGAGTTTCATATTTTTCTGAGGCGTTTGAGTTTTATCTCATTTTAGCCCATAATAACGTTTATTTAGTGATACAATTTAGCACTTAAAGTTTTTTTAAATCGCATTTTGAAAACCAGGCTGTAGTATTTTATAAAATTATACAAATTAAAACGCAGATTCACGACCATTTCGCACTTTGTATGAGAATTCATATTTTGCGATCGATTTCGCATTTTACCGCAGATTGAAAACTTTCAAACATATACTGCACTGACCGCCAAACACACAATTACTGTTTATTTTTTCAGCGTTTGGTAACATGTTACATTTTTAGCATGTGCTAAAATCTACCATCTCTACATACACATATGTTGCCTATTTTTCTTTGTGCAATCCTGATTTTTAGAAAATGTGGGCTGGAACGTTTTTTACTTGAGCCTTTAAATATTTATTTTTGGATGAACTTTTGTTGTCGTGCAATGAAGGGAAATTGTATTTCACGATTTTGGTAAATCCCCAACAGCCTGAAATTCGAGAATAAATAATTTATGCAGCCTAAAATCAGCCTTTAATTTCGAACTTGGTTTGGCTGAGTTTTGTTTTTGGGCGCCACTAGCGTTAGATGTCTCCCTTAAATCTCGCGTGTACTGTTTCGGTACGGCACGGACGGGACGGACCATAGTTTCTGTGTCGCGCCCACCAGGGTGAGACGGAACCAACTAAATTACACTTCCGAGTGTTGCGTAATACACTAAATTAAACTTAATATCGTGAACAACTCAGGATAATTCTGGATCCTCAAAAATAAATTGGCCCGTATTTCCTCCACATGCTTCACATAACCTCACAATTGAAACGGCGGAAAGGCCGTCCCTACCAGATGCACGTGACAGTGACGTCACCGGTATGGACGGAATGGCAATTCGAGATGTACAGACTTTCTTTTTGTCTTTTAGCACACGGTAGAAGGTGCGGATCGTCCCGTCCCGACCTAGTGAGTCCACGCTTACGGGAAACAATGTAATCAGCTTTTAAAAAATCGAGTCCGCTCCGTCCGTCCGTACCATCCGACTCAGTACGCCATAGCCTTTATACTGCGATTTTTGTAGGAAGAGCTCTCAAGATAACTCAAATCCCATCTTCGCGATGTAATATGTCACGGCATTTCGCGTCTTTTCTCGGTCTTGCCGGTAGAAGTCGCATGATCGCAAGCACTGCTTCATACGGTCGCGATCGTGCGAAATCTAGCGGAACGACTGGGAATGATACGAAATGCCGTGACATATTCCATCGCGAAGATGGGATTTGAGTTATCTTGAGAGCTCTTCCTACAAAAATCGCAGTATAGTCGTCAGTAAATGGTAGCCGGGAAGGGGTGGGGCAAATCCGAAAAGCGAGCCCCTACTCGAAAGAGAAGGGAACTGATTTGTATGAGGCTGGATACTGGCTGGCGGTACTCTTTTTAATTGTGAGTGTTTCTTTTAAATACTAATTTTAAGGTCTTTGGAACGACGCCCATTGCTGAACGAATAACAGGGTAGACTTTGTCTCCGGTATTTTCTACAGTTCCTTCACGATCTTCCTTGTACTTCTGCATCTTCGACAGATATGTCGTATGTTGGCTGGCATCGACGACTGCCATTTTCACAAAGCATTATTATAATATTATTATTGTTATTAATATCATTACTATTATTACCATTATTAGTATTATTACTGTTATTAATATTACTACCATTATTAATATTATTACTATTATTAATATTTTTATTATATATTTATTAAATGTTGGTCTTACTTTTGGATAATGTAGGAGATCGCAAATATCAATTTCGAATAGGGCCTTGAGTTCGGCCACATTGATCGGGTAATAAGTTTTGGAGAACATCGTCAGAACGGTTTAGGCACTAGCGCAGACATTTGCCGTCAATAAATTTTTCGTTATTAAGGACCCACAAAACGTGAATTCTACTTACACGACGTGCTAGAGGAAGTAGTTTTCTACATATAGAAACAAGGTTTATCCACTATTTCGATAACAGGCCCCCACAATACGAGATTTTCTGACGAAAAATTGTCATATTTCACTGCAACATAACAATACTTTATCTTTACTACGTAAAGAAGTAGCATGGCGAAAAAGAAAAAATAACCTATCATATATCCTTATTATATTAAATAGAGAGATCATAGGGAGATAATAATGTTATCAACGTCCCGCTTACTGTAAACTTGCCCTCATTGCACTATCATTTGACGCTTTGTAGTGCAGTAAGTTCTCGAGATAAACCAGTTCATCGCGTAAATTGGTAGACGTTTGTGTATAATAGAGATATAAAGTACTCGGGGCCTTCGAGGAGTGACAGGTTATCAAGATTACTTTTCACCTGTCACCGGTTATCGCCTCGATTACCGATGGAATGGCGGCGGCCGACGACCGTCCAGGAACGCAGCTCGCGATGCGACGCACGTTGGCGTCACGCACGGCGTAGGTTTCATGGTGAATGGTGCAGCCGGAACCTGAGCTTTAAGATGACAGTTAGGAACGAGTTTGGCATTCAATCGAGTAACTGCAAGATTGTCGGTTAATTTTGAGTCAAAAACTCCAGAGCTTGTGGTAATTAGCTTCCTTCGCGTAGTGATCAGACCTTGCCTCGAATTTATTCTGTGGCACTGGGTTGCCCAACCTGATGGATTCAGGACATCGTGTTCCGGAAAATTTTGGGGGTTACCTGGGCCTCTTTTTTCCTTACTCCTCCCCCCCCCTTCACCCCTCAGGGCGGCTAGCTGCGTTCTCTCTACGGACCAACTTGATATCTAAGGAGCATGCTACGACTCTCTATGGACCAGTTTGATCTCTATGGGCCATGCTATGATTCTATGGACCAGGAAGGACTAGCTTGAAGTATTGCGCCGGCAAAGGTAGCTCAGGCATCAATTAATGTCACAGCAGTGCCTCTGACCGGAAGCTCCCAGCGTTTGAGTCCCAACGGCGGCAGAATTTTCGATACTAGCTACATAGCTAGGTTGGATTCAGTCACTGTCTGGGGGAGAATTCTAGCAACCCGCTGCTCTGATTGGTAGTTTTCCGTAGTTTCGATCAGCACCAGATAAATGCCCTATCAAAGGGGCCACGGACCGCGCGCGGACATTCCTTCTTCCTCCTTGTTCTATCCTCATCTCTTACACACACACTCACACTCACACCACCCCCTCCCCGAGTCAGGAGACCAGGCGGGAGCTTAGAGCTTGTCTTAGCTGAGGCGGTGTCCCGCTGGTGGGCGATATCTGATTGGGGAAAATCCCCGGCAGCCGACGAAGGTCTTGCCATCCAGCAGGGAAAGATCACCGCTATCTCTCGATACACAAATAAATCAGACACCTCTAAACATACACTATACTTACGGGACTAATGATCTGATGTGTTGTAGCGCCCGGAAACACTAATCAATCAATGCGCGTGGGTCCGGTGACACCCCGTGAGATCGCGGCTGCCTCGGGCGGTGGCTCTAGGGAAGTGTTTTTGCGAAAACTGCTGTAGTAGCTTCGGACTGGCAGGGGGGGTCGTGGGGGGGGGCGCCTGAAGGATAGGCAATTCGCCAATCGTGTGCGTCGGAAGTGTTGCCTCTGCAGACGTCAAAACTACTATGACTGATTGTTAGTGATTCCGAGGTCAGCAGTAGAACAAAAACGGCACGGACTTCCAAATAAATAAATAAATAATGATATTGAAGACAGTGTTAAGTTGTGTGGTAGCAAGGTTACGAGATGTTCCGAGTGGCGGCTCGTTCCAGTTCCTGCATGTTTGATTTACAACCAAAAAATGTCGCTATTTAAATGTATTTAGTTTTACGTAATAAAAAATGTTTCGTTTATATAATTACTCGTGCGTTAACTGCGTATCAGATATTAGGAGAGAATCTCCCATGCGTGGGCTGCAGGCTTGGAGGTCAACACGGTGTCTGTCGTCACAATACAGACACATTGGCGATGACAAGCGGTCACCTGCGGTAGAGAGTGGCGGAGCGTTGAGCTGCGAGGATCATGATGATGTGCTCCGTGCCGTGGTATTAGTCATCAAAGTCATCAATATTAGATTTTAATGAAATGTTATTTTATGTTATGACAAAAGGAAATTATTCATTTGTACGAATATATGTCATTGTTTGCATCTTTCGTCGTAATAAGTCAGTTTGTACCTTTTCCTTCATTTTAAACATTTTTCGCTGATTGCATTGATTTTAATATCAATTAAATGGTACTTGCTTCAAGTAATATTTACGAGATGCAACAAATGTTCTTCACAGAATTTCTGAGTAGCCTATTCGATTTCCTCGCTCAGAAATTGTAATGTCAGCCGTTGTATGTAATGTAAGGTCCCTGTGGTGACTATCAGCGCCATTGTCGGTTCAGCCGATTTCGGGATAACTAAAGACAGATATTTCCTGGTAAAGAACTGTCCAAACCAAAAGTTTAAAAGGTGAGTTCACTTGAACGATTAGAAGAAGCCTCGATTACATCAGTAACGTATCCAACAGCTTGAGTTGTCCGTTCAAACTGGTTTTGATAACATTTTTTATGTCATTTTCTTTGCTTTTACGGCATAATTAAAACATTTCAAGAGCGTTTTATTGATAAGTTTCGGCGAGGCTTTAGGTCATCAAAATCCGCCCCTTTTTTAAAATTTTATTTTATTACTTGAATGAATAATACATGGTTCAGTAGTATCACTTTTTCACATAATTCTTCTGGCTTACATTTAACCTAACCTAAAAACTATTTCTAATCTAACTACAAAATTGGCTAAGGATACTCATTGAGCACCTACGCTTAGCTTACATCAGAGAATATATTGAGGAAGGTGTGTAGAGGATGTCTATTGCGGATTCGGGTAGGAAATTCGTTGAGTGTGGCTAGGTTGTAGTGGGCTATTTGATTTATTGAGGATATGTTTGAAAAAAATTGTTGGAGAGAGGAGCGATGTGATGATTGATGGTTGGTAAATGTAATTCTCTGTGTAGTTGATCATTTGAAATGAACCATGGGGCGTGAGTGGCTAAAATCCGCCCCTAGTCATGATGTGCTCCGTGATGTTACTCATCAATCTGGCATGGCATGTAACAGAATCCAAGGTCTCGGGGAGAAGATTAAGGCCATCAGGTGAAGCACGCGAATGAATTTCAGAGCGCTTTCGCGCACGTGTCTCGCTCCGAGAGGGTAGGTATATGGGAGAGGTAGCACAGGTGAGCGAACTTGGAAAAGTTGCGAATTGGCCACAGCAAACGCGATGCTATTTCGTAAATAGATATTATTGATTTTTAAGTTTATGAAAAATGTTCAATGATGTTATTAATTTATTAAACAAAATGTTTTTGTGTTATTTTACGTTTAAACAGAAAACGTACACATTTTAACAAGTAAGTCAAGTATCTGCACTCAAGAATTTTTTTAAAAATTATTTTTATTTTATTGTGGTCTGCCCACCACTGGGCCCTGCCACTTTTGTTTCCTTAAAACTATAGTATTAACCTATAAAAAAATCCTCCCCTTTCCTCCGGATATACCGGAAACTGGGAGAGGATGCAAGTGGGGAGAGAAGATTTTTATTTATTTTAGGGTGGGCGATTGCTTATCTTTATTGGTTGTTATTTAAGGTTGACATATGCGAATTTGACAGATGTGAATTTTATTTTAATAAGGTACTAAATGAAGTGTTGATGGGAGGTTTGCTCTGATGAGGGGAGGTTGCTATAGGTGCTGGGCTAAGGGTTGTTCTGTTGCTAGGGTTATGAATTTGGGGATGGGATTCGGAGGGTAAAGATGTCTAGTAGAAGCTTTTTTCTATCGTGGGGAATTGATCTATTGCGGAAGGAAAGGTGAGGTTTGAGGAAGTTTCTGAAGACGGGGTTGGCTATTGCTTTTTGAATTCTGATTTTAGCTGCTGCATGGACTTCAGTCGTTAGTGGTTTCATGTCATTGTCTCTTAATTCTTAGGTAGCATTCGTCCGGTTTTGGTTTGAATATGAGTCGAAACTATCCTGTTGTCTAGTCTTGTTAGTAGTAGATAGTTGGTCTGGAAACTCACGAGTTTATTATCAATAACAACGACAGTACACAATTTACAGTGATACCATTTTTCAACGTAGCCATCATGCTTTTCAGTGAACTTTGTGAACCACAGCACCAGGTTTTCGATACTATCAGAAGAGAGTATTTTCAATTGAACAATAAGGCATGTATGCACTATTTCCTCACCTGTAGGTCGGAGGCACATCTTAAGTGTCTCGAAGATTCTTTAATTGGACAAAACAGATGGTAATTAGACCTGTGAAGATCGGAACGGTATCGGGATGCTCTGATATTTCGAAACACGGATTTTGAAGAGCCTGGTCGGCGGAATGTGGATGAGCCTTGTCGTGTAGCAAAAGAGAGTCTTCCAACAATCCCATCTTGGCAAAACTATCCACCCCAAATGCAGAACCTGAGTAACGTGCATACGGTTGGTCACTTCATCAACTATTCACTCATCGGTTATTGAGAATCAGGGTATAGGCTTATTCAATATTGGAATCAGTAGTGGATAAGGCTGGATATTTTGCTCTTTTCTCATCCCATATGCTTGTTTGACTGCTTTTGAATGGTGGATCTCAAGTCTTCTAAGAATTTCAGCTTTTGTACATATTCAGATAAAAAAAATTGATTCCGAATGCCTATTTTTTGGTGCAAAATAAGAGTGGTGCAACCATGCTACTCCGCAAAACTCAACCCGAACTTTAGATGATAACGCTGAAACTTACCAGAAGCAAAATGACCGATGTCATCTTAAGGCACATAGCCTAAACAGTCAACCTACAGACAATTAGGACCGAAGTGTAGGCTCTTTTTGGCTTACCCTCTTACTAATTTAAGCTTTGTTCATTTCACTGATAATCAAGAAAAATGAAAGCTTGACGTCTTCCGTTACACTGAGTGGTCATTGGTCTCATTAGTTCTTGGGAAGTCCTTAACTACTTTGAAGTATCCTCTAAGCGCCGCGGACTGTTGGACGTGTGACGGAGACAACAAACTAGCTATTTGCGTAATTTTTGCTTGACGTGAAGGTAGTTTAAAAATATTTTCCTCACAAGCGACCCCATTTTTAAACTCTTTTTTCAAATAGAGCTCAAATACGCTTAAAAAAATGTAACAGGCACCTTTTTCGTTGTACTCTCTGAATTTTCAAAATTTTGGGAAGTTAAAAATATTACCGAAAAATTACGTGCTGTTGTAGAACACAATTAAATTATTTTGCGCGCGTGAAATTTGTATATGCTAAATTTCAATGGCTACCATTTAATTTTTATGGCGGTGAAGATCTTAACTTGTATTTTGCGATCACCTGACATTGAAACTTTTAAACGTTGGTAGTGCTGTCCTTCCGTTCCCTACCTTACTGGCTGCACGTGACTGTATTTTCTAACTTGTTTGGAAACGAGAAGAGTTGGGAAGGTGCGGTTTATACGTCGATAGTTCTGCGGAATTTCCAGAACTCTCGGCGTAAAGGCAGATCGATAGCGGGCCGCACGGTCCGCTGCTCTTCGATATTTGTTCGTAAGTAGCACAACATCTCACACTATACAATTCATTTCAGTAAGATAAATTTTGAAGACGCCATATTTTGTGGGGGGAGGTGGGAATACAGTATAACAAGAGCAGATCGAGAATATTCAATTGGGGCTGTTTTATAAAACAAAGGCAATTTTTTTTATTTAATTGGGTGTGGAAATGGATATTAATTTTAATACTTAACTTTGAATTGTGAATATTATGTATAATGATTTAAAAATATAAAATAAACATTTTTATTAACATTCCTTCAACAAAGCAGAAATTAAAATGCATGATCTGTAATCTTAAAGCTATTCAGGAATTAAAGTTAAGACTCAGAAATTTTCTGAGAAATTAGCTCAAATTCTGCATTTTCAGAAACGCTAAATGACATTTTCTTCAAAACGGATCTTTTTATACTTTTTGTACGTTAAGTGCTAAATACACTAAATAACATGACAAAAATGACATTTCTATGTATGTTTAATTTTTTAGATTACACAAATGTAAGAGAAATATATTGAATTTTCTATTTATTGAATAACTTTCGAAGAATTTGAGGTAATGCCCTTCAATTACTTTTTTCTCAATTTTTTATAAGTTGACTGATTCACAGCGTCAAAAACTTTTGAATGGTCGATGATGATGATGATGATAATAATGCTATAATAATAACAATAATAATAAAGCATAACAATCATAATAATAAAATTTATTATTATTATTGCCGTTGCCTTCCACAGTATGAGTGATGAAAAGAGGCCAACATCGTCTCAAACAAATGAACTCTACAAACGTTGATGCATTCGTTTACGTAGAAGTATAATCGAAGTGGTCTGATTGGCAATCATCTCAGATACCGGGAAAGTGCAGTATCTCGTTTAACAGAAACTGTTTTGGTTTGATATCGAACGTAATAAAATAAATGATTCTTGAAATTTTGACCTGCACTGTTAGGTAATTCAAGAGAAATAACACTCGACAGTAAGAAAAGGAAAGAAATTTTATTCCATCTCGATTAGCAGAGAAGTCGGAAATAATACCTTGGTTGTAGTAAGGTGAGCGATCGTCCTCCTTTAGTAGTCCTTTGTAGGTTCTGTCCTTCCTCGAAAAGTCTCCTCCTACATGTCCTCCTTTTCAACATTTTAAAACTAATCTGTTAATCTCTAAATCGGAGATTCTGCGCCGAACTATTACACTTCACGTGATGATACAGTTCGGAAAGACGCGATTACTGTTGACAGATCGGACGAATTCCTACGTTTGCAGTAGTTTTTATCTTCACTATTTTAGATATTGGAGAAAAGAGAAATCAAGATAGAATGTGATACTCTAGCTCCAGCACTTAGCGTACCACATGAAAGATACATCTTTCTCCGAAAATTTCCAATATTTGTTAGAAAATGACGTGACAAAAATATTAATTCAATAGAAAAATGCTCGTTTTAATAAATAAATAAAAGGGATGAAAGCCTATTATGTATTCCGCCAATTTTCGGCGGAAAAAAAATTAATTGCCGGTCGTGAAAACGGAAAAAGTGGATAAAACCAGTTGCTACATTAAGAAAAAAAAATCCCCTAACACGTGGTGTAGCCAGAAACCCTGTTTCTAGGTGCTTGATAACGAAAAACCAATTGAAAGGAAAACATCTGTCTGTCCGTCTGTGAACACTGTTAGCGCCTGACCATACGTACGATTTCTTCCAAAATGGATATTCCCCGGTCGATCTGATTCTAGTTTTTGTTTGAATCAATAAAATATTTCATTTATTTACGTTGTACGTTTTGGTTAATTTTTTTCGTCCTCCTTTTCATCGCAAATAAATTGGTTACAATAGACTAACTTTGCAGCCACGATGCTAGCAGGCGCGCACACCCGCCGCGCGCAAATCCCGCAGGCCTTTTCGGCTCGCCGGCTGCGTTTCGACGCAAGCGGCGCTTCCTGCAGCGCGGGGCGCCAATGACGGCGCAACTCCTCCCTTCTGAAGTTCCGGGACGCGGAACAGAGCGCTTGCGTTGGAGGCGGCGGCGACGCACAGGCGATGGGGAGTGACGATGAGGTGGTGAGGAGGGGTGATGGCGGTGACGATAGGTGGTGGCGATGTTTGTGACGACATGATTGGTGATGGGGTGGCGATGGGGGTCGAGGGGGTGTTGACAGGGGTGACGAGATGGCGATGGCGGTGACATGGAGGTAACGATGGGGCTGGCGATGAGAGTGGCGACAGGAGTGGTGATGGAGTGGCGATAGGGTGGCGATGGGATGGCGATGGGGTGGCAATGGGGTGACGATGGGCTGGCGAGAGAATAGCGATGGGGTGGCGGTGGGGGTGACGAGGTGGCGATGGAGTGGCGATGGGGTGGCGATAGTGTGGCGATGTGCTGGCAATGGGGTGGCGATGGGGTGGCAATGGGGTGGAAATGGGGTGGCGAGAGAATAGCGATGGGGTGGCGGTGGGGTGACGAGGTGGTGATGGAGTGGCGATTGGGTGGCTATGTGGTGGCGATGGGGTGGCAATGGGGTGACGAGGGGCTGGCGAGAGAATAGCGATGGGGTGGCGGTGGGGGTGACGAGGTGGCGATGGGGTGTCGAGGGGATGACGATGGTGGTGGCCATGGAATGACAATGGGCTGGTAACGTGGGTGACGGCAGGAGTGGTGATGGGAGTGGAGGCTATGAGGGTGGCGATGGGAATGGTGATGGTGGCGATGGGGTGGCGATGGCGGTGATGATGGGTGGTGGCGATGTGGATGACGACGGAGTAATGATGGGAATGGCGGCTACGAGGGTGGCGATGGGAGTAGCGATGGAAGTGGCAATGGGTAATGTTGGCGGTGGGGGCGGCAGCGGCAATGGAGGGTGGCATTTAAAGATGTCAACAGGGGCGACGGCAGTTGCAAGGGCGGTGGCGGTGGATTGATCGAATGATTAGCGATTCCGAAGTCGTCAACTGCTTACGTCATTAGTCCGTAAGTGTGATGCATACTTTAGCGCCGGAGGTGACGAAGATCTTCTTTGGCTGGATGGCGAGATTCGGCATCGACCTACCAGTCGACCTGCGGGTTTTTCCCCCACCAGAATCTCCTTCCAGCGGAGCACCGCCCCAACCGGGACAAGCTCTAAGTCCCCGACTGGTCTCCCGGCATGTGTGGTAGTGTAGTGCATGTTAGTGTAAGGTATTTAAGTAAAGGTTGAGGATTGGGAAAAAAAGAGGAAGGAAAAAGCGGCGGGCGCGGTCCGTGGCGCGTTTGTTACGATAGTTCTACGGCATTCGCCTAGTGTTGATCGGAGTCACCATGGACAACTACAGGTCAGAGCAAAGAGTTCTCCTCCAGACAGCGACCGAACTGGAAAGAGCTATCTAGCTATTGTTGAAAATCCTGCAACCGTCGGGACTTGAACCCTAGGACCTCCCGGTCAGAGGCATTGCAGTGACATCAATTGATATCTTGAGCCACCTAAGCAGGAGTGGTGGGTGGCTGTGAAGTGGGGGTGGCGGTAGCTGAGGAAAGCGGGCGGGGGCGGTGGGGGCGGGGGCGGGGGGAGGTGGGGGGCGGGGGCGGGGGCGGGGGGGCGGGGGGCGGTGGTGGGGTCGGTGGGGTCGGTGGGGGTCGGTGGGGTCGGTGGGGGTCGGTGGTGGTCGGGGGGGTCGGTGTGGTCGGTGGGGGCGGTGGGGTCGGTGGGGGTCGGTGGGGGCGTCGGGGGGCGTCAGGAGTGGCGGGGCCGGCGGAGGCCGGCTGTGGGCGTCGGGGGTGGCGGGGGCTGCGGGGGGCCGGGCGGCGTGGCGGCGGGGTGGCGAGGACGGCAGGGGCGTCGGGGGGGCGGTGGGGGTGGCGTGGGGCGGCGGGGCCGGCGGAGCCCGGCGGGGGCCGGCGGGGGCGGTGGGGGCCGGTGGGGTCAGTGGGGGAA